>PVLA01004248.1:128227-183630 GCA_004027455.1 Hydrochoerus hydrochaeris | reverse complement strand
TGGTTGCTGGGTGTCCATGCCAGTCCCAGGGGCAGTAGTGTTTTGGGGAAGTGTGTCTCTCTGATTCTGGCCAAGATCGGCCTGGACACTCTTGTGGGCCTGGTCCAGGAGGCCTGGACGGGGCCGCCCTTTGCCAGCCAGCAGCCGTTCGACCACCTCCTCCAGGGTGCATTCCTGAGCTGCAATATGTCATGGGATGCTCAGGTCAAGGGAGAGGCCAGAGAAGGGGATGGACAGAAGGGCCAGCCCAAGGATAGCCAGTATGGTGTGGGCTCCCTGCCCAGCCTAGGCGCTATGCCTCTGCTTGCCCCACCACTCACCATCGCTGGCCAGGAGCACAGCCCGGTTCACCAGGCTCTCCAGGGCCTCCCAGAGCAGCTGGCCAGAGCGGCCGGAGGGCTCCAGGTGCAGGAGGCCCTGCAGCACAGACAACAACTGGGCCGACACTGGGGAGCTGCTCACCTGGGCAGGCAAGAGGCCAGGGCCAGGTCAGCGCCCCCACCGTCTTCCTGGGCCGCCCACCCTCACACCCCCTCTGCATTCCTGGTGACACTGGGGACCATCCGGTGCATTATGGGATCTCTACACTCCTGCCAGGAGCATGCCCTACCCAATGGTGACAAATGAAGGGTCTCCAGATGCTGCCGAATGATGCTGGCCACGCATACCCCACTGAGAGCCACTGCGCTCTGGGCTTGGGACTCTGATGGGCTGGCCAGCTGGGCCCAGGATGGCACAGCCTCCACCCGCCTGCAGCATGACCCAGCTCTGTGCCACTGCCAGGGACACAGCGGGTCTCTGGCCCCGGGCCCTGCAGAAGCCCACCTTGTGGAAGAGCGAGGCGAAGACCTCCTGGTGGTTGTTCATGTTGACACCATCACACGCGTGCAGCAGCTCTTCCTCGTCCTCTGCCTTGGCCTCCTCAAAGGCCTCCAGCTGGATTAGCAGGTCGGCATCCTCCAGATCCCTAGATGGAGAGGTCAGGCTGCTGACCTGAGGCTCCAAATGCGGCAGGAAAGTGAGGGTTCAGGGGCCCAGGCCTCATGTCCTGCAGGCTGACATCTCCACGTACTCCAGGGGGGAAGGGCAGGGTCAAGATCACCCTCAAGGCCAGTGCTCCACAGCTGCAGCAGCAGGCCCTGGCTGGGGCTGAGGATGTGGGTGTTGTGCATCTCACTTGCCGGGTGAGCAGAGCTCCAGGCAGCCCACCTGGACACGGGCACCTCCCCAGCAGCAGCCCCACCAGCTCCTGGCACTGACGTTCCTGGGGTGGTGTTGGCTGAGGCCCTGCCCACCAGGATGTGTTTCACCGGGGTTGCAGGTGACAGAGACAGACTGTTCTGTGAATGCACCCTGCACCGTGTCTAGTGCTCACACTGACACTCTGTCACGTGTTTACCACTCGCATTAACTGGGTGTCCTGTGCTGGACCTGGAAGCCTAGTTTCTATGGCACCATCTGACAGCCTGCTCAGGGTAGGCTAATGGCAGCTCTAGAAGCCACCTTGGTTCCCTGGAGGCACTGTGGGGGCCAGGTGGATGGGACATCAGGGAAGGGGTCATTGTTTTGAAGGACCTTGGGGGCAACCACAGCGGGACTCACCTCAGCCGGGTCAGAATGTCCAGCAGTTGCAGCCCTGCGGAGGGACAGATGGTCAGAGGGTCTGAAGACTGCTGCTGGACCCCCTGACCACTGCACCTGGCTTACTTGTATACGACTCCTTTACCTCCCCTCCCTGGTCACTGCTATCACACATAGTACCCACTCATGGGACATCAGGGGACATCAGGGGACAGCACACTGACACACATAGTGCCTGTTCACCACCTCCTCCACTGCCCGTCAGCCTTGGATTGGAACCTGCAGGGCTGACATCTAGAAGTGCAGAGGCCAATCTCTGAGGCAGGAAGTGGCAGGAGGCTCTGGGCCCTGTGTCTTCTCTGGGGACAGGGGTGGGGGAGGACACGGAGGAGGCCCGGCGGAGGGCTGGGCAGGGGAGCCGTTACCGATGAACTCGCACCGCAGCTGGGTGCGGATGCGGAGGTCCTCGGGGCCCAGGATGATGGCGTTGATGACACTAAGCAGGGTGACCACATAGGGCACGTTGTCGCTGTCTGACAGTTCATTCATGATGACGCTGAAGCGGTACTGCTGGCTGCACACCGTCTGTGGGGTGGGTGGGTAAGCGTGTGCCAGGCAGGAGCCCCATACCCAGCCTGGCCCTGTGTGTACCTTGTAGTGGTCCAGGGCATCCAGGGTCAGTGCGTGGCCCTCAGGTGAGTAGATGCACAGGGCAGCCAGCAGCTCAAACACCTGCTTCTTAACCATCACATTGGACGTGTCCAGTGCTGCAGGGGAGGGTGTCAGCAGGCCCACTGTCCACCCTCCAGGCCAGCCTAGCCATTGCCTCCTAACTGTAACTCGGGGCTCGGCAGGCGGACACCAGGGGGCGCCCTCGGCTTGCCATGGTGCTCAGCACGTGGCCTGCCCTGCTGACTCCAGATGTCTGAGCCCTGCCTCCCACGCCCAGGGCCCCCTGCAGGGAGAGCTTGGAGGCAGGGGAAGGTGCGGCCCAGTTCTCTGGGGCTGGCCCAGTCCCTGTTGCTGGCTCTGGGTGCAGTTTTCACTGAACAACAGCAACTGCATGAGGACAGACAGCCTGGGGTGCATCCTTGTTTCACGAACCCAGAGTCCTACCCCATCCTGGGCTGGGAAAGTTTGGGGGGCTATCTCGTCTGGGCCCCAGACAAAAGTACAGACAAGCCCTGGCAGGGGAGACAGGCTGACTGGCCGGGCCTGAGGCTGGACAGTGAAGGTGGCCTCCGGTCACTGGGCTGCCCGCATGGCCCTACCCTATCATTGTGCAGCCTGGCCAGCCCTGGAGCTCCTGTGAGGTCTGGTGCCACCCTGGAGCACCACAGTAGGTGGTGGGGAAAGGACACATGAGACCACCATCCAGCAGGCTGCTGCCAGGGGTCGGGACCAACTCAGACCAGGCCCAAGAGACTTCCTGGAGGAGGAGCTGTAAACAGGCAGACAGGCTGTGCCTGTGTCTGGCCAGCCTATGTGAAAGGGCTCGGAGCCAGGAAAGGCATTCAGGGAGTTCTGGGGTGTACACCATGTGGCCCAGGATCTGGAGGCTGTGGACGGGGCCACTGCCGGGCTGGTAGAGTCCCGGCACAGCGGGGACAGAGGATGTCCTCTGCCCTCCCCCAGGGCGCCTGCCCGCTGGGCCCCGCCCGGGCCTGTCCCAGTACTCACTCACCCAGGGAGAGCTGGCGCACGTAGCCCTGGTTGCTGAGGATGTACCCGATGCCGGGCTGTGAGTTCAGGACGGCGCGCACGCAGCTGACGCAGGTGAGCTGCAGCAGGGCGTCGGCGATGCGCGACACCCCGCGGCCGGACAGCCTCGCCAGGGCCTCGAGCAGCAGGTCCAGGCCACTCTGCTCTAGGAACTGCACCATCCAGCCGCCGTCGCTGCCCTCCAGCCGCTTGCGCAGCCCCGAGTAGTTGACCACGGAGGGCATCTGCAGCAGCCGGATGCACAGCTCGGGCTCGGCGCTCTCCAGGTTGGCCTCTGTGGGGTCCGAGTCCTGCGGCCCCAGCTTCTCCTTCAGCGCTGCCCACTTGCGCTGCGCACCCTCTTTCACCGACATCTTGCCAAACTGCGGGGAGGACAGGGAGGCAGTCATCAGCATGTTCAGGGCACGGAAGTGACCCCAGGCTGAGAGGCAGGGCCCAGCATGGCCACCAGGCCACCAGGAGGATGCACGCATCTGCCATGTCAGCTTCTCCACTGTACTTCCTGCTGAGATGGGGTAGAGCAGAGGACACCTCTCAGTGAACAACAGGCCCCACAACGGATTGGGGGTACATCACAGACCTGTGTCTCCCTAAAGGTCCCCGATCTGGGGGGCTCGGAGGGACCCAGTGGGTAGCTGTACTGGCCGGGACACCACTGACATGGTGGTGACAATGCTGCGAAGCTGCAATGCTGGCCATTACCTGCCTCAGGGTGCACCTTGGGCTGCCCACAGCCTCAGGAGCCAGGATAGAGGAGCCCAAGGGCCATCACTGGGCTGCCTTGGGTCAGTGCTTACCCAAGTGGGCAGCAGGCAGCCTCCCCAGATCCCATGTGTGGGGGTGAGGTGTGCAGAGGAGCTGGCATGGGCCCCAAGATCAGGGTGCGCGTCTGACTCCAGCCCTGAGACATGGTTTTCCCTAAGCAGAACCATAGTGCCCTGTCGACACCCCCGGCCCCCCTGCCTGGGCCCGCCTGGCTGCAACTCTGTCCCTGCCGCAGCCCCTGGGGACAGTCTCAAAGGTCAGGGACATCCCAGGCCCTTCTGCGACCATGTACGGCTTCAATCTCATATTTAGTGCCTGAGAACAGCAACGTGGAGCCATGAGAAGGTGGCCCTGGAGGGCGGTGCTGGGTGGACTTGGCCCCACTGGAGGGCCCTGTCCCCTCACTCTCCCCAAGTGGACACATGGGCCATGGAGGAAACACCCAAGGAGGGCAAGTATCATGCCCACTGCTCAGGGTGGGGGACAGCAGAGCTGTGGCCAGACCTCAGGGCTCACCGGAAGTCTAAGTACTCATGTTTAGTGTAGCTTTGCTATAAGTCCTATCCAACCCAGTATGACAAGATCCCAAACAAGCCACCCAAGGCCACCCAGTGGCTGAGCACGGTGGACAGACACATTCTGCCCAGCTGGCCCAGGGCCTCAGGCCCACTGTTGCTTGGGTAAGGGTCTCACAGCCTACCTGCCTGCCCAGAGCACAGAACAAGGTCCTGTCTGGACCCCCCTCACTGTCTGCCCATACAGCTGCCCTGCAGGGCCAGGAGGTAGTCCTGCTGTCCAGTGTGTGCACTCAGCTCGGGTGCTGCCGCAATCTGGTCATTCAGCCTAAGCCTCGGTCTCCAAAACTGAAGCTCTGGCCTCAGGCCTTTGGGTTCTGGGAGTGCCTGGTGGCACTCCCTTTCTCTGGCCCCCAGCCAGGCCTCTGAAGGTGGGGAGCCTGCAGTCACCCTGGTCCCAGTGCTTAACCCCCAGGCAAGGCCCTTGGCCACCTTCCGTGTCCACTCACCCAGATGCGCAAGACCTTGCGGCCGCCTCTGCCCACCCACTCTGGGCCCTGCCTCGGGCTTCTCATCGTTGCAGACCCCTGCTGCCTCAGGTCGCCAAGGCCCTTCGGGGAGGGCCAGCAGCTGCTGCACTGTGAGAAGGAGCACGGCTGAGTGGCATCTGAATGCCCAACGCCCACCTCATATGCTGCCCGAGGAGGTGCCCGAAGTGAGCCCTCCCTTCCCCGCCCACCCTCTGCCCTGCTGGCTGGAGTCCCTGCCCACGTGGCACAGGCCGAGCACCAGGCATTTGCTTCCACAGATCCACTCCAGCTGGGAGCTGGGCTCTCTGAGCAGAAGGTCCTGACCTGGGTGCCAGAGGGCCACCCAGAGCTGCTGTGCCCAGGCCCGGGCTCCCCAAAGACAAAGGTCGGGGTGCTCGCTGACCTCAGGACTGCCCTTGGCACTGCTCAGACTTCCTTCCTGTGCATCCCTTGTAGCCAGAACTACAGCTCCCTAAAAGGCCAACTGGCAGGCGCCCCTTGGTCTAGGGAGGAACCTCAGCAGGAAGTGGCTGTGTCCGGCCGGGATAGCAAGCTCAGCTGGACACCTACAGGCCTAGGAGATGCCAGCAGACCGCACAGCCTTGTTCAGGCCCATGGGGTCAGGCCCTAACCAGGGACATGACCCTAGGAGTGTCTGCCTCTTTGCAGTGTGACAATGAAACTCCAGGCAGTGGCCAGCCTGCAGACACAGGTGCCGACTCACAACCCGCAGCCGCTGTGCAGAGCCCAGTAAGGCCATGCAGAGCCCAGTAAGGGGACCTCATCAATGATCAGCACCTCAGTAATTCTTGTCCTAGGTGTCAATTTAGGACCCACGAGAAGATGACAGAGCCCCATGCAACAGGATGCCCCGGTTCTCACCAGCCTTCCTTTCTCTGCAGCGACAAAAGATGTCTCTCCTTGCGCACGCCCTCGGGTCTCTGCCAAGCACAGAAGTGGTGGCCATCCCTTGAACACACAGCCCTGCCAGCCTCAAGGCATGAGCGGGTGGGGACCCAGTTTACTGATCTCGGACAGCTTGTGACTGGGATGGGTAACAATGCCTCAGGGGGCACCAGTGTCAGCTGAGGGGAAAGCCTGCTCCTGCACTCACCAGCTGTGGATTCAGGGCAAGACACCCTGCCCCTCTGTTCTCCTTCTGCAAAATGGGGACCAGAGCAGGTAGGTACACGGTGAGTGTCAGAATGTGCAGCCTGTTTTGATACTGTCTTGTCCCGGGAAGTCTGGCCCTTCCTGGCCCTTCTGCCTCTGACCCTGCCCAGTCTCGGGGCTGAGTGTCTGGTTCCCAACCAGGCCTGGCTGGGTAGGGAAACAGGGTGGGGCTGGGGACTCAGCTCTCTGTGGTTTGAGGGTGTGGTTTTGGGGCAGGGCCTGGAGCACCAAAGTGCCTTAGCAATGCTTCATCCCAGGCCCAGGTCAGTCCGAGTCAGGGCTGAGGAGCCACCAGAACACACCCACCAGCCACACTTGGTGCTGCCTTGGCCCCAGTGAAGCGGCTGCAGCCCCTGATCTTGTGCTCCAGGGCTCAACCCTCCCCGAGACTGCCCAGCTTCTGCTTTATCTGCCATCTGCAGGGTCCCTTCCCACCCCTGCACAGCCAGGCTTTTTGCTCAGATCTGGGCTCCTGCAGCGGGGGTCTCTCACCGGGCCTGCCAGGTGCCAGCTCAGACCCAAGCGCACACTTGGCACCCAGAGAGGTAGGGACTTGGGTCCAATCAACCACTGACCGCCTCCTCAGAGGCGTGACGTTGCCTGCTTCTCTGCCTGCACCTGGCCAGCCTGGCACAACAAGGCCCACACCCCCATTCCACATGCCTGGGCAGTGATGCTGACTCAGCCACACCGTGAGGCCTCCGCCCTGGCTGGGAGTCGCCTGCCCTCCCCATGTGCTGGAGAAGTGGGCCCGGGGTGCCCCAGAGCTCACAGGGCACCTGCTCGACCCCACTGCATACACAGACCCCAGGGCATGTGTGCCCCGCTGCAGAGGAAGGGACCACAGCTGCGGCAGCATTATCACCTCCCCTGCCCTCAGCCACTGCACTTGGCGTGGGGATGGTGACTCCTGTCAGCTTCCCTGGGAGAGGTGCCCACCTTCAACCTGGGCCCTGGGTCCCTCCTGGCCAGGACCCTGAGGCAGGTGGGAGCCAGCTTAGAGGGCCCTGGCAGCACCCGGACAGGAGCTGGGATGCTTCTGGGCCCAGAGCCCATCGGGCAGGGGCGGGGCAGGGGAGGCAGGGAGGGAGTTCGTCTTCGATGGGTGGGTGGGTGGGCGGGAGTAACAGCAAAAGCGGGATTCCGGAACTGGGAGGCAGGGGCTGCAACGCTATTTTTAGCTCTTGCAAGAACCTAAATTTTTCCACTGCCTTGCAGCCCTCTGCTCTCCAGAGCTGCACACAGCCGTGGCTGTTCCTGGGGTTCAGGGAGGCCCTTGCTGGCCCTCCTCCCACAGGCTGTGAGTCCCCCCGGGGGGGGGGTCACAGCTGCCCTGAAGGGTCTGCCACAGCAGGCTCGTTCAGCACAGGTCCCGTGCAGAGCAGGCCACAGCTCCAGGTCAGGACAGCCACCTGAGCCTGCTGTCACGCGCAGAGGACGTCCTGCACCACTGGGGTTGTGCCCAGGACAGAAGGCCCAGGGGACGAGTGGGCATGATGGCATTCACCCAGAAATCGGGGAGCAGTGCATAGAGTGGGACTGCAACCATAAGTGGGTGACATATCTGTCACCAGGACTCCTGCCCAATGCCTGCAGGAGCAATGGGCACTGCCCTCGCCCTGTACATCTGTGCTGGGCACCACGTACTGGGGTTTGGTGGGCAGGCTGGGTGGTCTCAGAATCTCTCTTCCCCCACCACCACACTCCCTGGCCCAGGAGGACAGGGAGGGTGGTGGCCCTGCACCAGGAAGCTGGGTTTCACTTCCACCTGCTGCGAGACAATGCAGGGCTAGGCTGCCCCGGACTTGTTGTCGCCATGAGGCCCAGGGCCCTGCTTCCCCAGCTGCACGAAGCTCAAGCTCCCCAGAGCCGGTGATTGCTCTCGGAGACTGTGCCCTTAACGTTCTCAGGACTCTGGCGTGCAGTCTACACTGGGTGAGGCTCCAGTGGGGACAAGGACGCGTTCTAAGCATGGTGCTCTGGGGTGGCCCCTTAGCAGACATGGTGGGCAGCGAGGGCTGAGGACGTGGCAGGGCAGGGTATTACTGGAGGGGCATCCTCCCTGGTGCCCAGCGTCAGCTTCCTTTCCCCTGCAGGAGCTTCAAGGGGTTGTGGGGCATGCCCAAGAGACTCAGGCTGATGCCAGGTGCCCTATCTGGACACTCTGGAGACCCCTCCAGAAGGCCCTGTCCCTCCTGTCCTCTGCTGTCCTGTGGAGAGGCCTCTCTCAGTCTGGCAAGATGGTTCCAGGTTAGGACTCAAGTCCTGCTTGCTGTATGCCAGTGCCTCAGGGGCCCAGCCTGTGCCAAGGGAGGAGAGCTACCCTCTGCCCATCCCCATGCCAACCCGAGGTCCCTGCCCCCACCCATGTCCCAGCCCCAGGCTGCCTTCCAGGGGCAGAAAGAACAAAGATGGATTGAGAGCGGGGCGGCCCAGATCCTGCGCACCCCAGCACCCCGAGGCACAGCTGAGGCCTGGGGCAGTGGACGGCACTGACTCCGGGCAGGAGGAAGCTGTATTGCTGACTTGCAGGCCTGTGGACCTGCGTCTCCTGACCCCCCAAGTCATATGGGAACGAGTGTGTCAACATCAACTGGCAACAGAGGGAGGTGCCAGGGCAGGAAACTGCACAAAAGGGCTGGGCCCTGATTGCCCTGTCCGCCCAGAAGGCCACCTGACTGGCAGCTGGGACAGAGCTTGGCCAGTGCAGGAGTCTTTCCAGGCCCTGCTCACACACCCGGCCCAGGCAGCCAGCGCCAGCAGCCTGGCAGTCCTAGCCAGGCAGATGAGACCCTCAGCGTGGGCACGATGTGCCTCTTGGCGTCCCTGGCTGGGACCTGAGGGTGCCACGGCCCCTGTGGAAGCCAACCTGTTCTGGGCTCCCTCTGCTCACCTACGAGTGGCAAGGAAGCTGGGTGCAGACATGCAGGCATGTGGTCCCAGCACAGGAGGCTGAGGCAGGATGATCAAAAGTTTGATTCCCACCTTAGCAACTCAGTGTGCCTCTCTCAACATAAAACATTCACAAGGACCCGGGCTGCGGTAGAGTGGCCCTGGTTTCCATCCCCGGGGGGAAAGGCCAGGACCCAGATGCACCACTGCTGACCGAGGCCTGCATGGCCCCCACCCTGGCTGCTCATCCTGGTGTCTTCTCAGCGGATCTCCAGGGTCCCCATCATTGCTCTACCACCTGCTGACGGCAGCCCAAAGCCTGCTCGTAGGGCTATCGGAGGACCTTGCTCTCAGACCCCTTGTAGACGTGGAAGGCAGAGATAGGCAGGGCACTGGTAGTGCCTCTCCCTATGGACAGCAGAGAGCAGATGCCCACCTCCTGCTGCTGGGCTTGGGGGCAGAGCCAAGCTGTACTTGGAGCAGGGACAGGGACCTGGGGATGTGGGGACGAGGGAGGTGGGTGTGCGCAGCACTCAGAGGTCACATCTGGGACCTGGGAGGACCTGAGCCAGGCACAGACAGGGCCACAGGCTTCGGGGATACCAGCCCTCTGCATGCAGCTGGCCAGCACCCAGGCTGGCTGCCAGGCTGCCTTGCTGTGGGCAGGGCCAACAGCAGGCCCCGCAGAGAAACCTATCCGGGTGAGCACAGCAAGGGCCTAGCCTGGCCTCTGCCCATGGCCTCCAGTGGGCTTACGAGGGATGTGGGTGCCTGCCCACTCCTCCCTGGCCTGCTGTGCCCTGGCTGTCTTAACGCTAGCCCTGAGGATTAGGTCTCAGTGGCAGAACGGGACCAGAGCCTGCCTCCACCTCCCCAGTGTGCTTCCCTTGGGTCCTCAGCCATCGCCAGCCTCTTCCTTGGCCTAGGTCAACCTGGCCTCCTGGCAGTGCAGGCCATGCCGCTGGCTGAGGACTCTTGACCTCCATGGTGAGCACAGCCCTGGGGAGCAGGGCCTCGCACCCAGGTATCCCCCCAGCCACTGCACAGCAGGGCGGAAGCCAGGGTCTGCAGGGGTGGTGGGGAGCGCTGCAGCAGTGCAGGCAGAGGCAGTCTCCCCCACATCCGCCCCGCCATGCCGGCTGCCCCCTCAGGGTAGCACTGCTGGGGGTGCAGAGGCTGGCAGGGCCCTCTCTGCTTCCTGCCACTGGGAAAAGCCCTACGGGGTGGGGGAAGTAGATAGAACAGGAAAGTGGCCTTGCTCGTCCTGTCCTCAGATAGTGTGGATGGGCCTTGGTTTCGTCAACACCATATGGGACTCACCCCACCCACCTGGGGGACAGACTGTGGCACAGGAACCCAGAGCTTCTGCCTGGGCTGCTCTGGGTTACGGGGGCCAGGGGTCAAGGGGCATCCAGAGGGGAACCCAGTAGGGCCACTTGACCAGGATAGGCCCTCTGTCTCCCAGGGTGGCAGTGCCCAGTCCCAAGCAGGTCACTCCCTGGGGGAGGTGGGCACAAGGGCTTTGACAGCACCCCAGAATAGGGACAGAGTCTGTACCCAACTGCCTGTGCCTCAGATCCCCCATCTGACAGTTCCCAATTTAATCACAGCTTACACAGGGGCTACAAGAGCAGCCGAGCAACAGCCCTACAGGAGAGCAAGCCCAGCTGCCCTCACTCAGCCTGGCTCCACACTGCTGACTGTCACCTCAGAGGTTGCAGGTGCTGTGCACTGAGCAGGTGTCCAGCTGGGCCGGCTAAGGCTCAGGCTGCCCAGGGACCCTCCTTACTAGGGCAAGCCTGGCAGGGTGAAGGCCCTCATAACAGGAGGCTGCATGCAGGCCCTGTCCCGTCCCTCACTCTTGTCCTGGGTGTCAGGTGTCTCCAGCTTCCCAGCTCTCCTGCTCAGTTCCCCAAGATGTGCTCCAGAAGGAGTGGGATGCCTTCCCCAACACAGGGTCCACTGCACTGTGTGCACCTGTCAGACACCACCTGTGTGCACAAAGCAGGTGTGGGGTCATGCAGCAGAGCCAGCCCTACTCCTCAACCCTGGGGACCTTGACACTGGCACCCTGGGAGATGGGGCTGGCCCTGGGTGTCCTGTCTGCAGCATACGTTGTTACCCAGTGATCACCTGTCCCTACTGCAGCCCCCACACACCTGGAACTTTCCACCTGGGACAACAGCACTTTGATGGAAGGCGGGAGTCTATTTAAGGCTAAGTCCTTGCCAGGGAGGTGAGCGTCATTCACTGACATCAGGTAGAACAGGACCAGAGTGTGGCTCCGAAGGTTACAGTTCTGCCGGTAGGGCCCGGTCCGGGAGCACAGCCCTGCGTCACAGCCGGCCCGGAGCTACCTCAGGCCCCCAATGACGCCCCTGGGTCTGCCCAGCAGGCCCATGACCACTGAGAGCTTGGAGCTCCTGAGGACAGAATGTGTGTGTGAGGGACAGTGGCCAGCTCAGGCCTGGTCCCAGGACGGATTAGCCCTGCAACCGGGCTTTCTAACAGAAAGTTCCTGCTGACCTAGCGGGTGGGGACAGCCCTGGAACCAAACAGCATTGTTTCCAGGCCACCTGCCCTGCGCCCAGGTGGGTCTGGAGGGTTGTTCTGGGTTCCCACCTTTCCCATGCCCCACCCTCTCGGAGCACACTGGAAACTGAGGCCCAGAGCTCGGGCAGGACTTGGGGGCCAGATTTTCCCAGCTCGGCAAGGCCCCGGTGGGTCTAGGCAGTCTCTGAAAGCCGCCTGCGCGTCCAGCGGGGCTGCGCTGACCTGCGGCCTGTGCCCCATAGCCTGGAGACCCACAGACCCACAGGATGACGCCCCCGCCCATGCTGCGGGAGGGGGCATGGCCGGTGGGTCCTGGGGTCCCTCGCTGGGCAGGGGCTGGAGGCACAGTCCAGTCCTTCCCCGATGAGCAGGGCTCGTTCCCCACGGCCTGCGGCGGGGTGCTCGGCCCCTGCACCCACCTGCGCGTGGGCGCGCGCAGCCAGCAGTGGCCGTCTCGGGCTGGCGCCTTGGGTGTCACGGGCGGGCGGTGGACCGAGTAGAAGTTTATTTTCTGAACTGCGCTGATTCACGTCAGGATGTGGTGGCTGCGGGCGGTGACCCGCGGACCCCGGCCCCGCCCTGCGCCCAGCGACCGAGTCCCTGTCTGGAGCCGGGTCCCCAGCGGAGGAGACCACTCGCCGCCACCCGAGGACTCTGTCCCCGGCCCCAGGCGCGCCTCGCCGCCTGCGGACTCAGTTTCCCCTCCCCGACCCCAGGAGGCCGCGGACTCACCAGTGGGAGGCCCCGCCGGCGCTGGTCCCGCTGGTCCCCGGCGCACGCTCAGTGCGGTCCAGGCCCGCGCCTGGCAGGGTAGGGAGGAAGGGGAGGGGGAGGAAGGGGAGGGGCGGCCCCGCCCGCCCCAGGCCACGTGGGGGGCGGCACCCGAGGGGGCGGGGCTGGATCCTCGGAGTCACAGCCCCAGGCGTTCCGGGGCGCGGATTTAGGGGTGCTGTTGGGCCGGGGTCGCTACACCTTCTAGCGCGTCCGGCCCGACCTCCACTGAGGCAGTGAGTGGGAGTCGCTCCCTCTCAAGCCCACAGTGTGTCCCCACCGTGAGGTCCTCACGGGGTACTGGGATACTGCGCTCCCGGCCTCCAGTGGCGCAGAGCCCGCGCGTCCACCAGGCCGACCCTGACGAGGCCCTGCTCCAGCGCCCACTCCCACTCACGCTGGGCTGTGCCTCAGTTTCTCCAGTTGTATGAGGTGAATGTGAACACGGGGAGAGGGGTCTGCACTTACTGTGAGCCTCCAAGAGCCCTGTGCTGCGGCCCAGGGACAGGGAGGGCTCCAAATAGGGCTCCCCAGGCATGAAAGCAGGGGCTTCCGGTGTCAGTCCACTCCCTGTGCCCAGCCCTCACCCATCCTCCCTGCCTTGGCCTGGCCAGCCGGTCTGTGCAGAAGGAGGGCCCCGAGGGCTGGGTGTTTCTGGGGAGTCTTCCAGGGCAGGGCTAGTTAAACTGGCTGCTGGACACTCTCCAGGACAAGGTGGAGGCTGTTCTTGGAGAGCACCAGACCTGGCGGACGCACCTCTGCCTGGGAGCTGCCCAGGGCCGCCTCCTGGCTGGCTCCTGGCCCATTCCACAACCCTCAGCATGAAACCTTCCTGTCCTCCCTGTGAGCTGGCTCTGGGCTTCCTGCTGTTGGGGTCAGCAGTGGTCTGGCATGGGCACCCCTGGGGCAGGCTGTGGTCAGACTGACTCATCCGTGTGCTGTGCTGGCACCTGGCTGTGCAGCTGGCCCGTGGGTGCTGATCCAGAAGGAGGAATGTGGTCTTCAGCCCAAGTGGACCAGGCGCAGCTTGGAAGCAGTGTGAGGTGGCTGCGGGTGCCTGTGCCCACCCGTGATCTCACTCACCCTCGCTCGGCCCACACACAGGCAAGGACAGGGAGGGGACCCTGGCCACCTTTCTAGGAACTTCACACTCAGCTGCAAGGACTCCAGAGGTGGACGGGGAGAATCCAGCACCTTGGCCTGCTCCTGCCGGTTACTGTGGCGGGACCTGCACCCCAGACCAGCCTGGCCCCAAAGATTGGAGCAGGTAAAGAGAGCAAGGTGGTGTAGTCAGCACAGGACACTAGAGAAGTCCCGGCGGAGGTCCGAGCAGGTGATTCAGGTGTGCCGAATCTGTGAGTTTCATAGGTAGAGTGGGTCCCTGGCACCAGAGGTCAGAAGTCTGGCAGCCTGTGGGTTGGGATGCTGAACCGGGGCGGGGGGGGGGAGCTTTTCCTACCCCCTCCGTGTCCAGCACAGTTGATCCTATGTCCTTGGCCCTCCTCCCTTAACCACTGGTTTTCCAAATCACACAAGGGCCCGTCCCATGGGCTTTGTGCACCATGTGGCCTGGGATGCGCAGGTGCTGCTGGCGGCCAGCACTGGGCAGACTTGGCCGCGCCTAGCCAAGTCCCTGTGTGGACATGCTCAGGCCACCGTGGGGGTGGCCTTGCAGCTGCAGGCCTGCGGAGAGCTCAGCACCTCCTCTGGCTGGAAAGTAGAAGCTGAGCCTGGGATGAGGGGGAGCAGGCTTGAGGCGCTGCCAGCTCGAGCTCTGCTGGGAACATGCAGGCAGGCGTGGGCACTGCCAGGAGAGAATCTCCCAACCTGCTGTCGGATGTGTGCAGAGCCAGGACGACCCTGAGGCCAGCAGGCAGCTGTCTGCAAGCAGAGGGGCCTCCAGGGTCACCCAAGACTCCAAGCTGCAACCTGTCTTGGATTTCATCTCCTTTGTCAGCCCAGTTCCCAGAATGCTTTCTGACATTTTCCTTTTGAAATGCTTTTCATTTTGCATCCTACCGTTGTGCCCCAAGATGACCTTGCTGCTGTTACAGAGTGAAGTCAGTGAAAACATGTCCACCCACCCCATCAGCTACCCGTTGTTCCAGCCATTCACTCATCCACCCATCCACCCACCCCTTTACCTACCCACTCTGCCACCCCTCCACCTATTTGCTTGTCTACCCACACTGTTACCTACCCACCCTTCCACTGGTCTACCCATCCACCTGCCTGCCCACCCACTGTCCAGTCCTGTCGTCTGGAGCAGGCTTTCTGAGGACAGGACTCGTCTTGCCACCACCGGACAGGTGGGCATGGTGAGAAGGCAGCACAGGCTCTTGGTCTGTGCCTCTGCTCTGCAGCTGGGCAGGAGGGCTCCTGTGCCTCACCAGGCTTCCTCGCAGGCTCACTGGGACCACAGGTGTGCTCCCACACCTGGCTGGACATTTGGCTTTACAGTGGCCCTAGGCACAGTCCTCCTTCCCCTCCCTCTCCTCTCTCTTCACTTGCACCCAGAAGCTGCCGCGGGCTGCTGCTTGAGCCCAGCCGCAGTAGGTGGACATCGTATTTGGTGGTGTGTGTGGGGTTAGGTGTGAGCAGGAGCTTGGCCAGCAGCTTTTCTTAGAAGGGGCAGAGGTGGGGTGGACAGTTGAGACCAGGGCCTGGCAGGAGCCTCTACCCTCTGATCTATATTGTGCGCACATGGAGTAGAGTCTGCAGATTTTGTATTTATGAATTTATCTGCTCAGTGCAGTTTCTTTGTGGCCCTGGTCAATACTTGAGGCACTTTTCCGGTCATTCCAGGACAGGCACAGAGCTGCGAACAGCTTGTCTTCCGTGTGCAGATGCCTGTGGAGGTGGACGTGGGCAGTGCCCCTTCAGGTGGCAGCTCCCGTCCTGTGGACCATGGTCCTTGCCCATGAACTGAGTGTCCCAGGGCTTCTGTTGCTTGTTTGTTTTGCAGGACTGGGATTGACTGAGCCCAGGGCTCTCCCTAAGCCATGTCCCCGGCCCTTTCTGAGTTCTGTTTTACACAGGGTGTTGCTAAGTTGCTCGGGCTGGTCTGGCACTTCTGCCTCGGCTTCCCGGAGAGCTGGGCTGACAGGCGTACCCAATGCCAGCCTGGAGATTTGCTTTTAAAGTGGCCCCCGGCATGGTGCTGAGGTGCTGCCTAGCTTCCTGATGGAAATAGGGCCGTGCCCGAGCTATGACTCATGGAGAAAACAGGCTCCATCAGCAAGAGACCCAGTGCTGCCGCCTGAGGGCCCCACAGCCACGGGCATTGATGCGTGTTAAACGAGGTGCCTGGAACAGAAACCCATATTGACCCAGCATTTGGGCATTGATCGGTTCCTGAGAACGTCCTCACCAAAGCTCCCTGGAACCCGGCCCACACCTCCTCCAGGAGCGATGGCTCAGCGCCTTTCTGGTCTGTGGCCACCGTGAATAAGGCAAAGGCTGGGACTGCAACATACGCTCCATATTCCCTGCTGAGTTGGTGCCTCTGGCATCCTGGGTCCCACTGCCCAGACCCAGTGGACACTTCTGGGCCCAGGAAGTGCCGTGATGCCCCTCCCCTGGGCTCCCCCAGAGGTAACTTCCTGTCACCCCTGCACCTTTGGTCCCTTTGGCTGGTTCTGAGGTTCAATGTCCTGTCTGTGCCTGGCTGCTTCTGCTCCACACAGAGTCTGGGGGTCCCTGGGCTCCTTCTTTTTGTGACTGTGAAGTATGAACCTGTCACAGCCTGGGGGGCCTTTGGATTGCGGGTAGCTCCTGGTGGGCACTGCCCTCTGCTCTCTGTGGGTGCCTGGAGTGAGTCACAGACGCAGGTGTTCCCCCATGTCTGGCTCTTCCTCAGCACTGACTCTGTGACCTGCAGCAGGCTCTGGGCCTGGCCCAGCCATGTGTGGACCCGCCGGGCCTTGGGTGCCTTCCCCACTGCAGCCCACGTCTTCTGCATCTGCAGGCTGCATGGCCCCTCTGAGGAGGTACGGAGAGGAGGCAGGAGCTGGAGGTGGGGGCCATCACCACTTCCCAGCCGAGCTGTCTCTTGGTTCTTCAATGGTGCTCAGCGTGGCGGGGCCGAGCTGCTCGCCTTGGACCGTTTTCTGCTGGGGTAGCATCCTCCTTTGCTTGGCGAGGCTCTGCAGCTGAGGGAACGGGAAGCCGCTGGGACTGCAGCCCAGCGTGGGAGTGGGGTGGACCAGGAAGGGTGCAAGGTGGGCTCCGGGGCCTCCTTCAAGGCTGTGGGTGCAGGCAGGGGCCTGACCCTCCCAGGCCCAGCATCCCTACAAAGGAGGGCAGTGGAAGCTGCAGGCTTGGCTGGGCGGGTGTTGGGAGGGCGGAGAGGGAGAGGGGCACAGCGAGGCTTGGCGTCGAGCCTAGCCTGTGCTCTCCCAGAGAAGTGGTGGCTTCCTCGCTGGTGGCTTTGGTCCTTGGACGGAACTTTGTAGATATGGCCAAGGCTGGACTGCAAGCCAGAGAGGAGGCAGACATGATAAGGCAGCTAGCTGGACAGTGCTGTCAGATGACCATGAAGTGGCCCAGGGGGCCTCTGCCTTCTCCACCCCCAGCTTGGCTTCCTGACCCTAGAGCTCCACAATCTCCCATGCCACAGTGGTCTCCCATGCCAAGGGGGCCACTGAGGATGGCCCCCTTGCCCTGCACCCTGAGCAAAGCCAGGGGCCTTGGGTGGGCAGTGGCACAGGGAATGTGGTCTTGGGCTGGAGATGCAGGAGGAGGTGTCACTTCTGGATCTCCAGGTGAAGTTATCAATGGCTCATGTAGGGGTCAGGAAGTACCCCAGCTCCTGCTGTCTCCTAGGGGTACTTTGACCCTCTGCCAGGCCACCTGAGGTCGCTGTGTCCTTGAAGACTTGCCACTCCTTGAGTTTCCAACATTAATGCTTGGTCTATTAAAGCAGTACCTGCAGGGCCACATCTAGACTCTAAGCACTCGGTTTATTTACTCATTATTCTAACAGTCGCTATGAAGGGGGACCCTCTTCCATCCTCAGATGCATTTGTGAAGGAAATAGGTGAGATTTGCCCCATCAGCAGCTTATGCAGGGGACCCAACCACTCAGGCCTTTGAGCTGAGTGACCCTCAAGTCTTCTGAGGAAAGCAATAGTGGTAGTTACAGAGGCGGTGGCTGCGTAATTTTATTCCTTTTCACTGAAGATCACAAACGATCACCTATGATGTGGCCACCTGCAGCAGCTGGAAGGGGGCCCCCAAGGCAACTGTGTCCTCTCTGCCTGGCCAGGTGGGCACAGGATGCCAGGGAACTGGTCCCCCAGCTTGGCCCCAGTGCTGTGCCCACCACAGCCAGGCGTGCAGAACCTCCCTGCAGATGATCCCAGGTTCAGCCGGAGGAGTGAAGCCAGGGCTGCCTGACTTCCTGTCTGTCTTCCCTACTGTACCTGCCTGGGAGGAAGTCAGGATCCCAGGAGAGGCTGGGGTCCCCCTGGGCTGGGGCCACCCCCTGGGGCCAGGGGCTGGTTGCACAGCTCACACATTCTGATTAAGTTAAGAAACACCCTGTCCTTAAGCAACCTCGGGCTTTGCCGCTGGGGCTAGATCCTGGCAAGTGGGCCCAGCCCTCCCGGTTTGCTTCCCAATTTGATGGGACCTGCCTTGGCTCTGAGTTCCAGTCACAGACAGCCCTGTTCCATGGACACATCTGTAAAGTGCACTGGTCGGCATGGGCTGCAGAGGCCTTGGGGTCCCAGAGGGGTGCAGCCTGCCTTGCACTCTTAGTCTGTAACTGGCTATGGGTCTTGCTGTGCTCTGGGCGGCTGGGGACCCCCCTCACTCTCAATTCTCTTCCCCGGGCTGGTGTTGGGTGGCCCAGTGACTCGTGACAGTGGCTTTGAGCATGCACATACATGCGTGTCTGTGTGTGTGTGTGTGTGTGCGCGCATGCACTTGTGTGAAGACTCCCTGAAGGCTTCAGGTCCCAGCCCCTGAGCTATGAAGTGGCAGCTTTGGCTCCAACCAGGGTGCCCACTGCCAGTGCTCATAGGGCTGTGCCTCTAGGGGCTCCTTGTGTTGGCACATGGATGGCAGCCTCCTCTGGAGCTGCTGAATCAGGGTCTGAGTCATCACCTAGCTCCCTGGGGGAGGGGGAGTGTGCAGGACCTGGGGCTGCAGCCTGGGGTGCATGCTGGGTGTGCATAGCCCAGAAGGTGTGGCCTGATCAGCTCTGGCACTGGAATGGCCCTGGGGACTATGCCACCCTGTGACCCAGGTGCTGTCCTTGCTCCTGACAAGCTGGAGACCCCCTGCCTGGCTGTCCTAAGGAAGGGGCCAGAGTCCCCACCCCCAGGGCTGCTGGGGTCCTGATGGGCGATGCATACCAAGCCCTCCATTGGGGCCCAGCTGCTGGCAGTAAAAACTGACCAGACAGCAAGGTGTGACCCAGGAACCAGGCCACATGGCAATGGCCAGGCTGGAGTTCAGGGGTGGGTATAGGGCCACTTGTAGAGGCCTGGGGTCAGTGAGAATGGAAGCAGATTTCACCCCAAGAACAGATGAGGTACGAGGGGCCCTGGATGGCAATGTGGCGGGCTGGTCAGGGGTTAGGTGTGACCTGGAGTGGCTGGGAACAGCAGGCTGGGGAGGAGCCAGCTATGCCCTCTGCAGAGGGCAGTATGGCCCGGGTCAGCCAGGACCTCCCGGGGGACCCACAGGCTCTTCTTCAGGCCCAGAGCCTGGGGCTGTGCTTGGCATCAGGCAGGTGTGGCCTGACTTTGGAGCTGTCTCTCACCCTGCGTGTGCGGGACAGCTGACCACGGCCTGGAACATCCAGTGCACTGGGCAGAAGACAGTGCAGGCCCTGCCCGTGGGCACTCAGCACGCAGCCCCAGTGGCTGGGTGCCCTCAGGCATGTGGTGGCACTGGCTCTTTACGGACAGGAGAGCCCAGGCCCAGGAGGCTGAGGCTCACCCATGGCTGAGTTGGTGCCCATCTGTGTGTCTCCCTGGAGCGGCCTGGTGCCCTTTCTGACCCCCAGACTCCCTAGTCCTCTGGGCAGGACCACTTCACCATCTTCAACCCACAGACACAGCAGCTAAGGCTGACATGGTAGCAGCTGGGCAGCCAGGGGACCTGGAAGGAGCTGGACCTAGTGGACACCAAGCCGCAGGCCCAGCTGTGGGGACCCCTGGTGGGGGCATGAGACCTTCGAGTGTTGCTATCTGGAGCCTTGCCAGGTCTACCTGGCCTAACATGAGTGGGCTCTTCAGAGACACCCAGGCTGGGTCTAGGGTCCTGGCCACCCAGCCCTGAGCTCAGCCTGTGGCCCAGGGCTGGAGCCTGACCTCAAGTTGCTTTGGCAGCTGCCACCCAGGGCTGTAGGGAGGGACGGGATGAGAGGCAGGAGTTAGGACACCTGCCCTACACTGGGATGGCAGTGGAGGGGCAAGTCCGTGTGCGGCCTCGTCCTGGGGTGGGGAAGAGGTGTGGGGATGGGTGCTGGGGGAAGAGGTGGAGCGGCTGCTGTCAGGGAGGGTCCACCTGGCTGAGGGCACCTCTAGGCTCTAGGGAGGGGGTGGGTGTCGTCCTGGGCTTGGAGACATCCCGGTGGTTCCTGCAGCAGTCACCCAGGCAGCTGTGGCTCTGGAAATGGCTGTTTTCCCGCCTTTCTCCCTAGCCCCTTCCTGGCTCCCTCCCCTGTCACTTCCTGGCCAGGACGCCACCTTGAGCTACATGGTCACATCTGTGTCTCTGCTCTGCCTGACCACACCATTTCCTCTGCTGCCCCACGCAGGGTAGGGAATGAAGTCAGTGCCTCTGGGCAGGGTCAGACTGTGCTTTTCCCTGGGCCTGACTCTGAGCAATGCAATCCCCAGATGGAGCTGCTGGGGTGGGGGAGCCCCTGTCCTGGCAGGGGCGGGCAGGCCTTGCTGGTAGGCAGCTGTGGAACTGAGTCATGCTCCTCCAGAATGCGGATGGCACAGGAAGCAGAATTTCCATGGCCAGCTGCCTCCTCAGGAAGAGTGGGGGTGAGGTGGAGGCAGGGGCACTGGGTGCCGGGGGCGAAGCTCTCTGGAAGCAGCCCTGCTGTGGCTCCCAGGGGAGCCTGCAGGTTGACAGGAGGGCTGTGGTGCTCCCTGGGGATTCAGGGGCTCCTTATAGGGGCCCCTCCTGACCCCTACATTTCCCCCCAGCTCTGCACAGCCTGCACCCTTCCTCCCCCCGCCACCCACGTTGGGTGCAGTTCCGATATCTCCTGCCCCAGAGGCCGGGGTAACCACGGCTCAAAGCTGCCTTTGGACCTCCGAGGGTCAGAGCTGGTCTTGTGTTTTAGTGCTTATTTATACCTGCAGCTGTGAGAGCAGCTGCAGTGCATTCGGGGCTTTCCTTGCTCTGTTGCCCTCTCCAGTTTAATCCTCGTGAACACCGTGCGAATTTGGTAACTTTACCCTCAACACTTCCCAGGTGTGGAGACCAAGGCTCAGAGACACGAAGGAACCTACCAGGCCGGCCCAGCCTTGCCAGCTGAAGGAAGGCTTGTCGTCACAAAATCACCAGAGCGATGCAGGGAAGACACTAGGAGGTCTGCAGTCACCCCCATCCAGTCCAGTCACAAGAAATGACCATCAGGAGGCTGCCAACTTCATTCCAGAGACAGGGCTGGAAAGGGTTGAAGAGTGGAATGGAATAACACGATAATGCTTTCCTTGAAAAAAGCATCAAGTTGCGTTGCATTTGGATTTCACTGGGAGGAACTGCTGAGCCCATCAGGGCAGAAGACAGTGGTCCCCGCAGTCTCCCTTGATGAAGTGACAGGGCTCAGAGGAACCCACGGTGGGCAGGTGGGCAGCCCAGTCCCTCGTCACGCAGCCCTCTGTCCTATGCGGATGTGAGCCCTGTTCTGGCTTCTCCACAGCCGCCCTCCTCTTCTTCCCAGATGAGCTAGCCGATGACCATGCTGGAAACCTCTCATGTAGCCCACTGGAGATGCAGGCGGAGACCCGGCTCAGGTGGAAAGTGCACTGCATGTCTAGGAAGCAAGTAGCCCTGCAAACAGTGCCCAGACCAGCGGCGCCTGCTCCCACCTGCCCCAGCCTAGTAGGCCCTGGAGTCCTCCAGCCAGCACCCCAATCCGGGGTAACAGGGTGTTATTGGTCTCCTTTGGAACTTCTGAAGGAGTTCATACAGGGTGTGTGTCTGGCTCCTGGGCTCACTGTGAGCCCCACGAGGGTGGTTCTGGCTGTGGGGGACCCACTCTGCCTCCTAACCCCATCTGCAGTTGATGGACTCACCAGTGCCTTGCAGCTGTGGTGTCTGGTGGCCATGAACCTTCTAGCACAGGGATGTGTTGCTCTGCAGAGAGGTGCACACTGAGATGTGTTGCTAGGCGACATTGTTGTCCTGTGAGCATCACAGAGTGCTTACACAAACCAAGAGCAAGCTGATGTTGCTGGGTGACCCGGGCTTATGGGGCCACAGCAATACCCATGCCCTGTCGTTGACGAGTGTTACTACAGCGTGCACTTGGTGAACATCTGTGCACATTTGTGCTGGGTGATCGTTGGTTAGTAGACACCAGCTGGCATTCCCATCCCTGCCAAACTGGCTCTCACTGTCGCCAGCAGCCTTTGGGAGCCCCATGCTCTATCCTGGCTGAGCACCCAGAGCTTTCATCTCTCTGGCTGGCCAGGTGTGGGGTCCATGGTTGCCATGACTTGGGCACCTGCAGCCATGTTTGCTGGGCATCGGATGGTGAAGTGTCCTTATGGCTTCTCACTTGTCATCTGGGCATTGTCTGCCTTCCCACTGACTCACAGGTGCTCTCATGTGCGCTGTGCGTACAAATCCTCCAAACCAGGCACTTACGTGAATGGCAGATGCCTCTCGCCTTCTGCTACTGTGCTTTTAACTCTCAAAAACTCCGCTTAAATGGTTGTGATGTTAATTCTGACTGTTCCTGAAAAAGAGCACAAAGAGGGATTAGTTTCCATCGTGACCTCACTGGTCACCTGCAGTTTTTCAGACCCTGGACACCTGGTGGGCTTCAGGCAACAGTAACATTTGGGCTTAGACCTTGCTAATCCTGCTCCCTAGTGAAAATATTCAACTTCTGTAGAAATAAAACGTTTACCTAAATGACTATAGGGCAGACCAGGAGCCAGGAGATCATTTTTAATCTCAGGAATGTTCCAACCAAGAACAAACCCCTCACTGATGTGTAACTTTGCAGAGCGCGGTGGGACATGTCTGTTACCTCAGCTATCCAGAGGCTGAGGCAGGAGGATTGTAAGATTGAGCTCAGCTTGAACAACCCAGTGAGAGCCGTCTCAAAAAGCAAAAGCAAAAGCAAAGCAAAACAAAAGAGATGAATAGGAAACTGCAACAGAGTACTCCTAAGTCCGATTTCTGGCACTGCAAAAACAAAACTAAACAAATTAACACCAAGGCAAGGAGCCCTCAGCAGTGACTCGCCACCTGCCCCGTTGCTGGCAGGAAAAGGAGCCTGCTGAGGAAGCCTCCCTTTCAAGGGAGTGGCTTAGGGGTTCGGAGAGCAAGGTTTACGGAAAAGTTGCAGAGAGATGGATTTCCAACAGTAGGTGGCTCGTGGGGAAACAGCTGGTACCGTGCCCCGTGCAAGGCCATACAGCCGCTGCCGGCTGGTGCCAGGGCCTGTTCAGGGCTGCGATGTTGGTCAGGGCCGGGCCGGGCTGTGTGCGCCACGACGCCTCCTTGCGCAGAGCAGCGAGGCTCGGAGGCTGCCATTCTCAGGCGGTGCCTGCAGGCACCACTGAGGGTGAGTCAGTGCTTGCTGGGTTTGTCCGCATTTTCTGAATTTTTAAGCAGTGACTCCGAGTGCTTGGTGGCTGTTTTCAGCTCTGACTCCACACAGGAATGTGCCGGCCTCAGGCGCTGGCCGGGGCACCAGCATGGGGGAGTTGCTCCCTGCGGCTCCCTGTGGCTGCCTCAGCTGCCCCACTCCGGGCAGGCGACAGGGCCCCGATGGAGTGGCCGAGGGCACCTCTGGCACTGTGACCCCACTGTTTTGGAATTTATTCAGGTGAGTGCCTTGGCTTTCCTGAGGGGACAGGTCCCCACACTGGGGGCCTGCCTTTGCCTGAGGACCTGGAAAGTGCCAAAGGCCTGGAAGGCTGTGGGAGCCTCTGTGTGTGTGTGCACACGTGTAGTGATGGTGGCAATGCCCCCCCACCCCGGTCCAGGCTGGTATCGGGAGCCCCTTTGCCCGGTGGTGCCTGTGACCCTGGGCTCTGAGGTTCTTGGGATGTGGCAGCTTTTCTGTGGCAGGGGGGTGGAGTAGGTCTCAGCGGCCGCAGTCTCCCCCACCCTGGCCAGCCAGGATGTCTGCAGGAGCCCAGAGGGGAGATAAAGACAAATTTAGGAAACAAAAATGCAAAACCAAACAAGATCCCGGTGGGAAGCAGGGGGAGTTTGGGGCCATTTGCCTGGCGCTGGTGGGGGCTGCAGGGACAGCGAGGGTAGAGGAAGGCTCCCCCTTTCTGCTCCTGCGGGCGGATCACCAGGGCCTGCGGCAGGGCCTGTGTGAGCCACTCTGTCTCCAAGCCCAGGCTTCGAGGTTGGGGGGCTGGGAAGGTTCCTAGGCGGAACTCAGCTCCCTCCACCCTCCTCAAGTGCTCCCCTGTGGCAGTGCCCAGGTCTCAGCCTGGGACACGACACGAGAGTGGAGCGAGGATTCAGAATAAGTGTGAAAGTTGACGTGGGGCAGTCTAGGTGCATCTACGTGGATAAAGAAAGGAAAATCAGTGAGTAGAGGAGCTGGTGGGAACTGCAGGCTGGACAGACGCAAGTGTGGCAGTAAATAACCGGGCAGTGAGAGATGAGCGACGGCCAGGGAGGAGGCCAGGGTGGCCAGACTCCCGCCTGCTGCAGGGCACAGCCGCATTCTTAGGGTGCCCGGGAGAAGCTCTGCCCAGCAGCCTGCAGGCCTGAGTGCACCCTTCGAGTGTCTGCTCGGGTACCCAAGGCCACACGCGCCTGTCTCCTAGAACCCGGGGGGCCCGGGGGGCTCAGGAGAAGGGACTGAGTGTCGAGCGGCCTCAGCCCTGGCGAGTTCAGTCAGGCAGGCGGGCACAGTCAGAGTGTGAGGCACAGCCCCGCTCTGGACCGTCCTGGATGGTTCTGGCGCTCTGGAACTGGGTGGGCGACCTGCATCCATCTCCACGGCCTCTCGCCAGCCCCAGCTGGCACTGGGTGTCCCTCGGCTAGGAACGCAGGCTGGGGCCATCAGGCATTTGCAGCTGTCCTCCCCATCGTCAGCCAAGTCCCACCCATCTCTGATTCAGATGAAAGCTGCTGTGACATCCTGAGGCAGTTTTCTTTCTTTGGGTTGTTTTGCTTTGTTTTTTAGAGACAGTGTCTCATGGTGTAGTTCAGGATGGCCTTGAACTCACAGAGATGCTCCTGTCTCAGCCTCCCGAGTGCTGCGATGACAGGTGTGTGCTGCCATAACCTTGTTCTTGTCAATGCTTTGCCACCGTAGCACCCCAGAGGTTCACTGGTGGGTCATAGATGAGGCATGATAGGGAAATACGATCAATGTTTAAATTTTAAAAAAACTGTTACAGCGAAAGACCCATTGCCATAGTCCCCAGGGTTCTCCGCCCCGGCTTGAGACATGGATCCCACTTTGGGAAGCTGCCTACTCCTCTTTCGTGGGGGTCTTTAGTTGCGTTATTGTGGCTGCTTTAAGGTCCTGAATCCATTAAGGACCTTTACCTTCATGGTCACTCTGACTCTGGGGCGGGAACGAGGCTACACAGTGCTCGGCTCAGTGAATAAGCCGCACCACGGCACGGTGTCGTGTTTAACTTCCCAGTGATGGCCCAGGGCGGTGACGTTTGCCGTACTTCTGATTTTTTTTTTTTTTTTTTTTTTGGTACTGGGGATCGAACTCACAACCTCACCCTTGCCAGGCAGGCGCTTACGCTGCTGAACTAAACCCCAGTCTTACTGACTTTTGATAACACCTCATAAATACACTTGGGAGAGAGAGGACTCCAGAGCTGTTTCCAAAAGCAACGAGAAGGATGGGATGGTGTGTGCAAGTGTGCAAGGTGTGCAAGGCATGGGGGAGCAGTCGGAGGGAGAGCTATGCAAAGATGTTTCACTGTAACAAAATTTTTAAAATGTTAGCATTGATTGTGTATTCTGACCTGGCCTCCTGTTAGAGGAGGGCGGCTTGTTACAGTGACAGATTTCCCTCCTCCTTACCCTGTGACTGCACTCAGTTGAGGGTTTTCTTTGCAGTTCAGTGCCTCTATTTCCTGGCTTTCCAAGGACTTCGCTAGCTTGCCAGCTGCCTGGATGCCCAGAACTTGGGCAGCAGCAGAGCATAAATGAACAGATTAAAGACAGGAGTGCTGTGAACAACACGTTTCCTTCATACACAAACCCCAAAGTCTGGATGAAGTGTACTCCTTGAAAAAGAGATACAAAATACCCAAATTGGCTGTACTGGCTGGGCACAGCTCAGAACTGTTAGGTGGTAACTGAATCTGCTGGTGTTTAGAGGTGAGGAGGGTGGTTACTTTTGGTTACTTTTCTTTGGTTGCTGAGACAAAATACCCAACACCCAAAATTAAAGAGGAAAAGGTTTATTTAGCTCACAGTTTGTGGAGGTTTCAGTCCATAATCAGCTGGCTCCAAGGCAGGGTGGCACATGGCAGAGAGCAACAGTTCATGGGGGCTAGAAGACAGCAAAAGCAACAAGTGCAAAAGAGAGGAGCAGAGAGAGAAGACTCTGTCCCTTATATTGTATTTAGGCAGCACCCACCTTATTGGGTATAGCACCCACACCCATAATCCCAGCATTGGACCATGAATCAATCACAAATTCTAGAAGCCTGCCCCCATAACTGCATGAGGCTTTGGGGGGACATCCAGACACAAACATAACAGACCTTGAGGTAGTCACAGCTCAGCCCTGTGACTGGATCCCAAGAAACACACCCAGGCTCCCCATCCATCTCCTCCATATTCCTGGGTGCTATCTCAGCCTGGGAACTGGAGACCAGGCAGCACAAGCTTTGTTTCTTTACAGGATAGGGAGACCTCACGTGGGTCAGAAGTATTAAGGTGATATCTCTCCAAAAATCAAACCAACCCTCCAATTTGCATTCTAACCCCAAAGATGGTTTTACTGTGTCTACCTAACTGAAAGAACAGTTAGTTCCTTTCTCATACAAACTGTCTAGAAAACAGGAAGCAAAACAAACACATGAATGTTGGCTAGATCATTTTATGAGGCTAGCACAGAACTGAAGTTTGAAACTGGATAGGTCCACCACAGGGAAGAGAAAGCCCATTCTCTTCTTGAATGAGTGTGCAGACCCACGACTCGAGCATGTGCTGGCCCAGAGGGTGGGTCTGCCACTGCTTTCTGTTCTCCACAGCTGCCTGTGGCCTTGCTCCCCGCACTGCTGGCGTGGGTCTCCCTTGTAGAGCCCAGGACTTCTGGGCTGCTCAGGGCTGGGAGGCCCCAGACTGCTCCTCCCCATCTGGGCAGCCAGCTGCATCTTCTCCTTGCTCCTCCCTTCCTGTCCGGGCCCCTGGCCCCCGCCCTGGTGCAGATCTGCCATCCCTGCTGTGGGCAGCGTGGCGGCTTCCCCAGTCATGGTGTCAGTGTGCAGCTCAGGCCAGTGTGAAGTACTGGCACCTCCAGCAGCCACAGCCCAGGCTCTCGTCCTCCCCACCTGAAGCCCTGAGACACGGCACAGGAGCCCACTGCCCAGCTGGCCACGTGGCCTTGCTTCTGGCTCCATGGACAGCTGGGCACTTCACTCGGAGGCTCACCACCATGTCCATCAGCAACACTGGGTTTTCACCCAGTGCACATCCTTGGGGTCCCTGCTGGCCAAGTCACAGTCACTTGAGGATGGACTGCTCGCTCCTCACCCCCCATCCCACACTAGGGCTGCTGTGAGCGGCGCTGCCAGAAGCCGGGCCTGTCTGTCTACTTGTCCCTGGGCAGTGCCACCTCCAGCCTTCCCGCCGCGGCACAGGGTCTGGGCCCGGGCTCCCTGTGTCCTCACCAATATCTGTCTTTGGCTTTGACAGCAGCTGTCCTGGTGGCTAAAGCTGATCTCTGAAGTTTTAATGTCAATGAGAATTCAAACGTTTTGAGGTCTAGAGTTCTATCTCTTGCCCGTCTGAAAAGCCTGGTCGGCCCATGTTCCTGGTCTGTCATAGCATCAAGCAAAAGGGTGAGAGATCACTCGCAGCCCATGTTCAAACCCCCGGAGGCTGAGGTGGGCTGCCCTCGCCAAAGCCCCACAGCATGAGTCCCGTGACCACAGCCCCGGCTGGAAGCCTCTGGGGCTTTTCATGGATGGAAGCAGGAATCAAGGAGAAAGGAGAAAGGACAGAGCAGGGACATCTGTGCAGGGGACCGGAGGACAGGGGGCTGTGGTCTGTGGCATCTGACCCTTGGGCTGGTCTGTGTGATAACTCAGAATGCAGCAGGAGAGGCCAGCGGGGCCTGCCTCTGGGCTGCGCGTCTGCTGCTGTCTGGACCTGAGGCCAGACAGCCTTTGGCCTCCAGCCGTGGCTCCGGGAGGTTCAGGCACCCCACTCCTGCTTAGCCTGTGATTTGCGCTCCGTCCTGACCGTGTCCACGCACGCACACAGATGGGAGCCACGCACTTGGCCACTCTGTCTACCTGAAAGACTGCGTGGAACAGTTTTAGGTCCCCACACACCTGTCCACGCCCCACGGCTGCCCTCCATGGTCACTCAATGGTGACAGTGGGGCCCCTGTCACCCCGAATGAGCCCATACTGACGACAGCACTGTTTGAGCCCATCGTGTGCATCAGGGTCCCTGTCTGTCATCCGTGCTGTGGTGTCAGCAAGAGTGCACTGCTGTGTGTCCACCACGGTGGTGTCACTTCCCGCTGCGCAGCCCCTGCGGCTTCTGAGTCACAGCGGGTCCTCAGGGCCCCAGGCTGCCATCACGCGGAGTGAGGCTCCCTTAGGATGGTCCTCACACCTGTCGCACAGGTTGAGTCCGCCTGCTCATGGCGCAGCTGTTGTGGGCTTCACAGCTACTGGATAGAAGGACCCTCCTCCCCTCCTCCTCAGAAAGTAGCAGCTGCCACCGAGGTGTGGCCTGCAGCCTTGGCTCACAGGTCAAGTGTGACAAGTGTCCTAAAGTTTGAAGACCTTATGGAAGATGTGGCCCCTCCTGCCCAGGAGACATGGGGCCCCTGTGGACACAGGAGATGGCCGGAAAGAGGCAGGGAGCTGGTGCCTCGGCCCAAACCCCGGGCCCCACACACGCTCACCCCCAGCCGTGGCCACTCGTGCTCAGGATGGTGTCCCAGGGGTCACTGCAGTGAGCGCTGGGTCAGAAGGGCAGGAAGGGCCTGAGCCGAGACCAGGAAGGCTCTGCCGGATCACAGGGCTCCGCGCCCGGGTCTGGGCTGTGCCACAGGACATCGGCTTCATAAGGAAGCTGTGGTCAGGTCGGGTGCAGGACAGATGACCTCATCATCATCTCAAGGTGCCCACACAGGCACACTGCACATGGCAGGTTGCCCCATCTGGTGGCTTCTTACAGTGACCAGCGATCCTGTGTGGCCCCTCATGTGGCTGCAGGGCATGATGTTGGGACGGGTCCCAGGGCCTGACCCTTGCGCCGTCTCCTCAACTGTGGTTCCTGGGGCTGTCCACAGTCCTCGCGTAGTGCTGGCCCCCATGTGGGCCCTTTCCCGACCACGGCAGCCTACACAGGAACCAGTACAGTTCTGGGGCTGTCCCACTGGGGGTCACAGCAGCGGACATTGGAGCCAGTGGCAGCAGAAACAAAACTGAAACTTTCAAACTCGCTGAAGACTGCAGGACACAGTATGGATCTGGCCGACAGGCCCTGAAGCTGGCCACAGCCTTCACAACTGTGAGCTCTGAGAGACCCTGCCTGGCTTTTCCTGCAGTCTCTCAGGAAGCCGGCAACAGACAAGCCATTAGCTGCACCAGGGCTTCCACCCGGGGTGTGCCTGCCCCTGTGAGATCACCTGAGAGGCCAGGATCAGGTCACCTCTGTCCCGGCTTGGGGACGCACCCTCCGTCAGGCCCAAACTGCCAGGATCTGACCCTGCCGCTGCCACCAGGACATGCTTTGGTCACTGAGGACCCCAGAAACGCACCCCGTGTGGTCCTGGCTCCCTCCGCCTACCGCTCCTCTTACCTCAGCTCCCCATGCACAGAGGGCCAGACTTGTTCTGGAGCAACTGTGACACGGCAGACAGAACAGCAGCGAAAAGCAGAACTAGAAGGTTCAGAAAGAAGGTGGGACTATGGGAAACAGGAGTAAGTGGAAAAGTATTTAGAAACCAAAGCAAAGGGAATGCAGGGAGAATAAACAATGAAAAATGTTTTAAAATAAAAAATGTAGAAATGGCTGAGTGAGGTGGGGCGCACAGTAACCCCAGCACTCTGGGAGGCTGAGGCAGGAGGATTGGAAGCTTGAGCCCAGCCTGGGCAGCTTAGTGAGACTTTGGCCTAAAGTAAAAATAAGGGCAAGGGACGTGTGAAGGCCCTGGGTTCAATCCCCAGTACTGGAAAAATAAAAGTGCAAAAGAAACAGACAGAAGGATTCTAAGAGAGAGTGGGGGGCACAGCAGCCCACGGGGCAGGGCGGAGGCCCATCTCCAGGGGCCCAGATCGCTGGAGGCTCAGCCTGGGGTCCAGAACCGCTGTGCAGCGGGGCCTGGGGCTTGGCACTGGCTGGGGACCACAGAGCCCCTGACTTGCTCCTCCTGCCGGCCAAGCTGTGGCCCATGAGCATGTGCAGCGCCTCCCACAGGGACCAGCGCAGGCTGCAGGGCCCCTCAGCTTCGAGTAGGGCCTGAGGACCAGGGCTGGGGATGGAGGTCAGGGGTGGGGCATGGGCGGTGGGTTGGGACAGGGGTGGCTCTGGCAGTGGCTGGACGTGGATGGGGGTCCATTCTGGGCCCGATGGGCAGGGCCGCGGCCACTCGGCCCTGGACCTGTGGGGCTGGGGCGCCCTCTGGTGGTGTGAGGCAGCGGCACCTCCCTGGCCCTCTGTGGGCCCCGCCTGGGGCTGCAGACCTGGCCGCGGTCCACACCTCCCTGTCCCCGCGCTCGGATGCCCACCAGAATTCCCACACAGGGCGTTGGCCCACGTGGTTACCGCAGTCCCGGCATGGGCGGGACCTGACCGCCGGCTGATAGCGGTGACAAAGCCTCTTTTGTCCCATGCGCTTGTTTATGTGCAGAGCTGCTGAGTGCTGCAGCTCCTGGGCCAGAGCAGGGCAGGCTGCCAGGCACTGTGGGCACCCCGGAGCCCGAGAGGCAGGGTCGGGGCTGCAGCCCGGCACCTGCTGATGTACCCTAGTGCCAGGGACTTGTGCCAGGGCCCCTGCTTCCATGAGCTGTGAGCTAATAGTTACCACAATAACTGAGGCAGCAGGAAAATGGAAAGACAATGCAGCACGCTGGAAACAAAGACTAAAAAGGGACATTTCAACCTACACGCCCGATACTGCTGATCTCATTCTCCTGTCCTGTCTCTGGCTCTTTCTGCCTCTTTCTCTGTCTGTCTGTCGGTCTGTCCCTGCCTCTCTCTCTCTGTCTTTGTCTCTATCTTTCTGTCTGTCTGTCTGTCTGTCTCTCCTTTGCGGGGCATGGAACCAGGGCCCCACCCGCTGCCCAGCCCCGCTGTGCCTCTGAGCTCCCTGGTTGGCGTTCATGGCCGGAGGCTACTGGGGCTCTTGGTCTGGGGTTGGTGGTGGCGGGTCTGTGTCACGCGCTGGCTGACCTGCACGTTGAGCTCAGGTGCATCCTTTCTGTTTCTCCTCTTGCTGTGAAGTCGCAGGATTCAGTCCCAGGACCGCTCTGAGGACCTTATCAAGCTGTTACCCCCCAAAGGTGTCACATCTACCACTGCTGTCTGAGTTTCTGCCTCTTAACACTGCACACAGGTGGGTGAATTTCCACACTAGAGCCCTGGGGACACAAGCGCTGGAGGTTTTAGTTGCAGGGATGTATAGTGAGGGGCTGGTGAATGATTTTCCAGCACAAAGTACAAAATTCTGTTGGAATGGAAATAAAAGGTAAGGGAGGGAAAAAAAGATGTGCATAAAGAGCTGTGTGTGTGTGAGTGTGAGTGTGTGAGTGTGTGTGTGAGTGTGTGAGAGTGTGTGTGAGTGTGTGTGAGTATGTGAGTGTATGAGACTGGGGGTTAAATCCAAGATCTTCACACTGAGCTATACTCTCAGCCTTTTGTATTGTTAAATTTTGAGACAGGATGTCCTCAAGCACTGAGCTGCCCAGGCTGGACCGGAACTTGTGATCCTCTTGGCTCAATTTCCCAAGAAGCTGCGAACACAAGTGTGTACCACACACCGCTGAAGAGCTGCCCGGGGAGCACTGATGGCGAGCCGAGGGTCTACCGCTGTACATCTCCGGGCTATGAGGCCCTGCTGGGTCCTCTTAAAAGATCAACCCCACCGTTTGTAAAAGCTCATCAGCATTAACCACAGATGCCCACGGCCCCATGAATAAACCTCAAAATATTATGTGGAGCAAAAGATTCCTCACCCCAAAGAGGGCATGCCGAGGCCGAAGCCCCATCAGCCCCGTGTCACCTCCTGTTCCTGGATGACTCCTCTGAGGCTGAAGGTGTGAGGTCCCTGTGGTGAGCATCCCCGTGCTCAGCTCTCCACTCCCTCAGGCTGCTGATGAGTTCTGCACGCGAACTCCACTTTGAAAGAGGAAATGGTCGTAAGGTGAGTAGTGATTTGACTCAGCTGGCGATCTTCAAGGTGGACTGAGGAGGGCAGAGAGCCAGAAGAAGAACTGGCGGGAGAGGGTGGCCGGGCTGTGCTGATGGAGGTGGCAAGGTGGGTGGTGCAGTGGTCAGAGCCTCCAGCTCCAGATGTGTCTAGGGACTTTCCTGTGATGCAACAGGAAGCTGTGAGTTTCAGGCACTGCTGAGGTCTCTGATGTCCTGTTGAGGGGTGCAGGACAGGCAGGAAATCCCAGGCTGGAGGCTCAGGGTTGAGGCTCAGTGTGGAAAGCCTGTTCCTGATCTTTTACAAGTAAGAGTTTTACTTTGTTTAGCAACAATGTTACTTCTAAGAGACAATGTTCAGTGACAATGTTACTTCTAACAGAAACTGTAAGAAGTTTAGAAGAAACAACGTTTCCTATAAGGACCCCAGAACACAGTAACCAGTGGTACTGTGAGAGGGGTGCGAAAGGAAAAGTGCCCAGATCTGGCTCAAGCTCGGGAGAAATTCTTCTGAGTCATTTCCTTTCTTTTTCAGCTTCTTAAAGGAAAACATAGTTTCATCCTTCCTCTCTTCTGGAATTACTTAAGACTAACATTGTCCTTTGGGAGCCACTTTGCCTAGCGCCTGTGATTTTTGTGGCACAATGCCCCTGCTACTAAACGAAGGAAAGCCTGTGGTCGGGGCCTGTGCTTCCCCAAGGCGGCCTCACATTTCCTGAGCGCTGCTTGCATGCTGGGCTCTGTGTCCTGTGTGGGATAAGGGTCAGAGGACGGCGGAGGAGCTCAGGTGACAGATTTGGAAGCACACTCACCCTGCCCCGGGGCCGAGGGGTCGAGTCAGCTTTCATGCTGCACCCTTGCCCGGCTTGGTAGGCTGGCTGGAGGATACGACTTGAAAAGCACTGGCCTGAGCTGGGAGGAGAACCAGCAGCCCCAGAGCCCGGACCATGGAGGGACTCAGGGGGCAACACACAAAGGCAGTTTGCTCCCCCTCTCGGTAAGAGCCCCTGGCATGAGGCAGGAGAAGAATCACTCAGTGGCTCCCGTGAGCCTACCAGCTGAGAATCAACCCCCCACTTACCAAGTGGGAGCCAGAGATCTAGACATCTCTTGAGAGGTTGACCATATGCAATATAGTAAATAGGGGGGATTTCCTTCTACCATCTCTTTGAAGGCAAATATTGTTATCACTGTTTTGCTTTGTTCTGATTAATGGTATTGCTCTATTCAGTGTTCTGTTTTGATAAGTTCTAGAATGTCCTGTATTTCCCTTGATTTGGCTATACCTGATTGAAAGAACAACTGTTATAAAGATAACGGGATATACTATGGTACCTATTACTGTTATGCCAGTAGCCTGTTGAGGGTTTCTGTACCAGTTTCACCGCACCGTCTCATTTGGCTTTGTTCCATCTTGTCCTGTTGTATTTTGCTACCTTCAAAAGAATAAAAAATTTAAATAAATAAATAAAAATAAAAGGAGGAAAAGAAAGTGCTCTAAAGGATATAACTGCATATATGTTTAGTGTGCAGGATTGATAACTGTGTTGCTAAGTTTTTGTTGGATCATTGAACAGAACTGTTTGCAGCCTCACTGTTTGAATGTCCACCTTGTATGCTTTGATTTTGTAACTTGAACAACTATATCTAAGACAACAATATGTAATTTATTGACTCGTGATTTCTTACTTTTTTTTGGAATTCTGTATTGTTTCTTCCCTTTTTCCTGTTTTTCTTTTTTTTCCTCTTTAAAATTAAAAAAAAAAAAGAAAAAAGAAAAGCACTGTCCGTTGTTAGTTCTGTGGCTCATGGCGCAGGCGCCGCCCAGGAAGCCCTCGGGCTCTGGGCTCCTCGCAGGTGCTCCTTCCCCGTCAGCCGCCTGCTCGCTGGGTGTCTGAAAGGCAGATGCTTTCTTCCTTTGTGGCGCACTGAGTCCTGATGCCTGGTAGTTTGCGTGGCTAACTGTTCTGTTACCCGCCTCCACACCTGTTTTGATCTGGCAGGCGCCACGAGGTATGTTGGAGTCCCCCGCTGTGCCGTAGTTCGGGGAGCTCTTCCTGCCTTCCTAGCGGCTCTTCTCCATATGTTTTGGAGCCAAAGGTTAATAACTGTGATATGGTCTCAGTGGATGTATCAGCGTGGCCCTGCTGGGGATTTCCTTCCATCAAGGACTCTGCCAAGCCTCATATCTTGTTTCTAATTTAATTTCCTCCAAGATTGTGTGGGAGTTAGCTCTGTAGCGATTGTAGAAAACAAAAGCAAGCATCCTGGCTTCTTTTGCCAGCAAAGAGAAGTCAGAAGAATAGGAAGCAAAGAGCCGAGGGACCCCACATGTGTCACGCTCCAGCTGGGGTGGGCTCCGGCTCTGAGACCACTGTCCCACCGTGGCAGCTGGTGCTGCTTGGAAGGTGCTCATTTGTCATCACAGAGCCACCTTGGGCTCGGTCCCCACATCCCACGGGGACAGAGGCTGTGAATTTGGTAGTTCCAAGGCTGCCTGGTGGCATGTGTCCCAACGCACAGGGTGCTGGGGGCATCCTGGGAGGGCCCTGGGCCACCTTGGGGAGCCTCACGGGTCAGTGCTGTTCACCACCTGAGTAGGCAGAGTGAGCCCCCGGGAGTCTTCCCTCCAGTCCCTTGGGGCCTGGGCAGAACAAGTCCAGTCCCCAGAGTCATGCCATTGACCTGTGTGTATGAGGGGTCTGGCGGGTGTCATCCAGAGAAGGATGCACCCTGGCTGTGGGCCAGCTTGGCAGTAATTCACTCACTTACTCACTCACTCATCAAGCACTGTACTCTCTCAGCCAAGGCTGGCAAGGTCCCTGTGTCCTGGAGGCCTGGGAGCCCAGGTGTGGCACCAGGAGGTTTCTCTGCTGTGTCCCTCTGGGACCCCTGGGGGGCTGTGGGTCACAGGTTGTAGGGACACCAGGCAGGGGCCTGAGGAGGGGCAGCAGGCATGGCATGGGCCAGGGAGCACAGTGAGTGGGGAGGGATGGGTGTGGCCAGGCCTGGCTCCCACAGCAGGTCACCATATTGGGTCACCCACTGCTCAGGTCCCCTTCCAAGTCTCACCAGGCCTGATGGGACAGGCCTGGTTCTGTGCCACCCATGAGCTACTCCAGCCCAGTGGTCAACACCTGCCCTGGCCAGGCCGGGTCCTGTGAGGACCTGGCCAGAAGCTGTCAGTTGGCATATATTTGGGCCTCTACCAGCTCGAAGGAGCTCCCTGACCCGCTGGATAGGGGAGAAGGGGGAGGGGGAGACTGGGCATGGACTTTGCCCTGCAGGATCCATGTGATTAGCCAAGCACTGTGCAGGCAGCGTGTGGGGTGGGAGGCAGCTCAGGGTGTGAACTGGGTAGCCTTGGGAGTGAGGCAGGTGCTGGGGTCCCTGCTATGACCGAGGAGGGCAAGTGAGGAGCAGGGGATCCCTGGGGCCTCTCCAGGTGTGTCTGGTAAGCCCATGGCGTCAGGAACCTGCTCTGTCTCCCCAACTTGCCTGCCTCCTCCCGGAGATGGTTGGGGTGGGGTCCAGGAAGGGGGGCCCAGGCCTCCTTACTCCCCAGTGCTGCCCTGCCTGAGGGTCTACACCTCCAGGAGACCCCCTAGTCTGGGGTCCTGCCTCTCTCCCCTCTGCTTGGGAGCCTGGCCCAGGGATGCTGTGGCTGGGGCGGCACAGGGTGAGTGCTGAGTCCTGGGTACAGCTGGGGTCTCCGGTCCTGGGTCCCCAGGTGGGTGGGTAGGGTGGGAAGCCCATGGAGAGCAGAGATGCGAAGACAGCTCACTTCCCCTCACTTTTCCCTTGGGCACCAGAGGAGAGATGGTGGCTGTGAGGGTCAGAAAGTCCTGGGTCCTGCCTGGGAGGCTTCACAGGGGCCTAACACCTCCAGTCAGCAGGAGCCTCACAGGTGCATCTGGGTAGGGGAGCAGGGTGTGTGCGGCACCCCAAACCCTGCAAAGCATTTCCGGCTGAGTCAGGCAGGAGCCAAGGCAGGAGACACCGGTCCTCCACCTTGGGGCAGTTGAGGTCATACCCACACTGGCCACTTGGGGGCGCCCAAGCTCCACGCACAGCTGGGAGCGCGCAAGGAGGGGAAATCGCCTCAGGCCAGGGGTGGCGTCTCGGGGAGGGTGAGTATGGACGAGTGTGTGGCCAGTGCGGGGTGCAGTGCACACGGGGGAGTGAATGATGCATGCTGCAAATGAGGAATTAAGGACGTGGGGGGAGGGGCCACCCTGAGTTAATATTTATTAAACCCCCCCCCCCCCGCTGTCCTCCAAGAGCCTCATGAATATTAATTCCCGTTTAAACGTTAGTCTGAAGGAGGTTATTTCTCCTCTCAGAGAAACTGTTTGGGGCCGTGCTGGGGTGGTGGGGAGGCCCTGGAGGTCTTTGGGGGCCTGATTCTGAGGTCCCAGCCTGCCCTGCTGGCTCCCACCGAGCCCGAGATCCACAGTGGGGCCCTGGTGACCCATTAGGACCCAGGAAGCCCCCGCCAAGGCCCTTGTCTCCCGTGGTGAGTCTGTGTGTTCAGCACGCCCCTGCCCTGGGCTCTGTCCGTCATGCACAGGGAAGGGGTGCAGCTGTGATGCCAGAGCCCCAGGCCCTGCCCCTCGGTCTGCTCTGTGGTGGGGTGGGCGGCTCTGGCCGCATCTACCCCGCGGCCGGTGATCTGGATGCTGTCAGCAGGGTCTGACATGACCGTCCTGCTCATAGCCAGGCACGTTCCCTGCCTGGTGCCCCTTGACTTCGGGCCAACTTCGAGCTCAGTTCGCAGTCTATGTGGCCCTTTTGGGGCACCGTGGCCGGCTTGCTGCGGCTGTGTCACCTGCCTGTGTCTCGTGGGCACCGCTGATCTCTGTGTCTCATCCCTTCCATTTGTCCCCAGCTGCTCAGCAAGGGGCTGTGTGCTTTCCTAAAGGGGACCAGAGGTGCCAACCCGGAGGCAGATTGGGGATCCTGTGTGTCGCGCCCCATGCCTTCTCCATGGGCAACAGCCCCTGCGGCGGTGAAGTCCCCACGTCTAGGTGGCTCTGGCTGCGCCTTGGTCCTGTTTCCTGGCTGCTCACAGCGGGTGCGGAGCAGCAGGACCAGCTGGCGGCTTCCTCTTGGGCGCGTCCTGGGAGCCCCCTGTCACAGCCACAGTACTGTGCAGTGACAGTGACTTGTCCCCGGTTGTGACCCCTTCTTTCCCCACCCAGCCTCCTGCTTCAGTCTCTGGGCTTGCGGCTCTTGCTGGACTCTAAGGATTCGTCAGCAGAGGGTGGCCAGGGCCCCTCCCTCACTCCGGACCTCGCGTCGGCTGTGGCTGACGTCTGCGTGAGGTGGTCTCTCTGAGGCAGGGTTCCTCTTCCCCTGCAACGCTGCCAGTTTAGCCGACACAAACCGGTGTCAGCTTGCCAGGCCCTCTGCTCTGTGCACTGAGACCATCCCTGTGCGCTCTGGCCCCTGGGTCCTCGGGTCCTGGGCTTGGGGAGCCGTGTCAGACTGTGCATCGTCCTTTTTGGCCATTTTGTTAAATGCCATTGATTGTGAGGCGCCTGCTGCTTTACGCACCTGTAAGAAAGAAAATGCTGCCCGTAAAGCGGAGACGCAGTGCTTGATCACACAGAGCCCTGCTTTATATTCATCGAAGAGCCCGCCAGACTTTCTGAATCACAGGATTTTATCAGAGCTCACTCTTACGCACACATAAAAAGGAAAATAAAAGCAAAATAAACGAGTCTTCACAGAGCTCAGAACTGGTGCTTCAGAGTCAGAGTCCAGTTCAATGTCACTGGGTCCTTGCGCCACTGTGGTGGCTGGTGCGTGAGGGGGTGGCAATCCTGAGAAGGTGACCCAGGGTCCCTGCCAGGTGGCTGTGACAAGGCTGCTCCCGCTCTCCTGAGGCCTGGTGGGAAGGCTCACAGGTGCAGTCCACTCTCCTCTCCTGGGGTTTGGTCAGTGGACATCCGTCCGCCTGGCCGCCGCTGTGTCTCTGTTAGGAGCTAAGTGCCCTTTCCTCTCCTGCTCCTCCTACCCATGCTTCGATCAGCAGGCCTGTGCAGCTTTGTGAGCAAGCTGGGAAAGCTCGGGTCTGCGCCTGTGAACCATGGCGTGGCCCTGTACAGAAGCCGGAGACTGAGGTGCTGAGGGAGGGGGAAGGGCACACCCTCTGCACCCAGGGATTGGGGTTCCCTGAAGGCTGGTGGGGCCTTGGATGTCCCTAGCACAGAGGAGGAGCTGGTGTCGCAGGTCACAGGTCATAGGCCATGGGTCACAGGGAGTCGGGGGAGGGGAGGCCCAAAGGCAGGCCCAAAGGCCTGACCAGGCCTGCTGCACCTCAGGCCCCAGTCTTCCTGAGGCAGAGGCTGAGTGTGGCTGGGTGAGGGTGCTGCCCTCATCCAGAGCTGAAGCCTGCAGTGGGTGGCATTGGGGGGATGGGTCCCAGGAGGCCCCAGGGTGGGCCTGTGACAGTGCTGGGTGCTCGGGAGACTGCAGGAGTGAAGCTGCAGCCCCTTGGTGAGGGTGCAGTGCAGAGCACACGGGCCCACTGAGAGGCACAAACACCACGGGCGCTTTGTCACGCACTGGGCCGCAGAGGAGGAGGCCCAGCTGCTGGCTGCTGCTGGCTGCGGTGTCCACTCTGCACTCAGCCTCGTGCACCTGTGCCTGTCTCCCCGAGGGTCCTGGTCTATCCCTGGTGGCCCTGCCTGGCCTCCTTCTGTGGGGCACTGTGTGGTCCCAGCTCTGAGCCAGGCAGAGTCCTGGGCTCCGGCGATCCGCGAGCGGGACCATGCTGGGCTGTCTGTACAGGGAGGGCTGTGACGGAAGCAGGAGGGGCCCAGCCGAATGCCCCAGGCTGGGGCTCCTGGGCCAGGAACAGGGAGGGGGCCTGGGACCCTGCAGCCCTGGCGGTGGCGGACGTGTCCATGTACTGGGAGCCTGCAGGCTCCACGCCGCAGGCAGGCCCATCCCTCCTCCGCTCCTGCTTGCTGGCCCAGCCCCAGCTGTCTGGGGAGCAAATGGTGACTGAGGTTGGGCCCCAGCTTCCTGCACTCAGCGGTGGCCCTGGGTTGGCTTCCAGGTAGGTGCCCATGCATCTCCCGGCTGGGCCTTGGCGGTGGGGTGCTCGTCCTGCTTAACTATTCAGTGATTTAAGTGAGAATGCAAAGGGGTTTTTATTGATTTGCATATAAAAATTATGAAACCCGAAACATCCCAGACGTGCGCGAATTAGTGCGCTGTAAAGCCGAGCAGGCAGGCGGTGCCTCCTGGGGCTGCAGTCGTGCTAGAGGTCAGCAAGATGCGTGTGCGTTAATGGCCTGGGCATGCACCTGTGAAATTTAGCCCTCGCTGCTCTCCTCCAGTGGGCGTCTTAAACGTGCTCTCATGTATAGAGCGTTAATTCAGTCATAAAATAAAAGGCAGGGACTCAGAGAGCAGCCCGTGCAGGCCAGCAAATCCAGGGCGCAGTGAGTGCTCAGGCGCAGAGGGGCAGGGACTGGGGTGGGAGCCTCCTGCCCCCACTGCTGGGCTGAGCCCTGGTAAAAGCCTCCTCCAGCTGTCCCACCCCAGTGCTGGGGGCCCCGCCCAGGAGGTGGTCCGTAGTGGAGAGGGTGGCATGGTCAAGGGGCAGGGCCAGCTGGGGGTCCCTGGCAGGGTCTCCTGGGAACCCACAGAAATGCCCAGGGAAGGAAGTGGTTCCCCCTGGGGCATGGGAGGTGGTGAGGACAGACAGGCAGAGGCACAAATGTTCCATGGTTCCTGCGGCCTTGTGTTAGGGTACAATCTGCTGCCGCAAGGAGCGTCCCCTCTGCCCTCTTGTGCCACTCTGGACCCTGGTGTTGGGCTCCTCCTGCCATGGACACCCTTAGGCCCTCACCAGGTGGCATGTATGCTCGCCCTGCTGCCCTGCCACCCCCCTGGGGCCAGGCAGGTACCCCAAGGGGGGACAGGGGATAGGCACTGGATGGGCATCCTGGACTGGACGCCCGGTGTCCTCAGTCCTGTATTGGCCCTGGCTAGGGTCACTGTGTGTGGAGCAAGCATGTGATTGGGTTAAAGGAGGCAGAGGCGGGGCCTTGTGATGGGACTCGCATCTGCTCAAGGGGACAGGTGGCCCTGCAGGACAGCATCCTGTACAAGGAGTCAGGTGGCCATGAGGACAGCAGGGTCCTGGGCCACTTGATGCAGCTCGCTGGCCTCCCGTGCTCTCAGCCCACTTGGGACAGGTCCCCAGCGGGTGGATGGAACCCATCTCCAGTGGGCTGCTCCTCCCGCCTTCTGTGTGTTCTTTCCCGTCCACCAGCAGAACCCCCACCTCAGGTCCTTGGGGAGACCTGGCACTCTAAGGTCTCAGACACCTTCTCAGGCCTTTGGGGGTGCTTACCACCTAGGCGATGATAAGATCTCTGGTGACCCCTGGGGTCCCACCCAAGCTGTGGGCTTCCATTTCAGCTTCCCACTGGGGACCCTCAGCCTCCACTGGCATCTCCACTGCAGAGTCTGGAGGGGTGGACACTCGCCCTGTGCAACACAGGGTCCCTCGAAGTGTCACTGGCTACTTAGGAGGGTGGCCGCTCCCCTCTCCTCCGGGGCTCTCCTGCTGGGCCAGGTCTGGTTCCTAGAGGGTCAGCAAGGCTGTGGGGTACAGCTGTCTGCTCTGGAGGACAGGCTTGTCTCCGCCCCAGAGGCACCGGCTTGGGGATCACAGTGATACCCAGCTAGTGCCTCGCCTCTCTGAGCTTCAGTTCCCTTCTCTAACATGAGGACAGTGGCCGTGGCCATTGTTAAGGGATTGGTCAAAGCTGGCTCCTTCCCTCTCTAGTGGGTGGTCAGGGCCCCGGAACAGGGCCAGGGCAGTGCTGGCCTGGGGCAGTGGACTTCGGGGGGCTTGATGAGGTGAGGGGCCCAGTAGCCCACTCCGTGTGGGCTGGTCTGCACGTCTGGGCGTCACAGGAGACCTACAGCGGGGTGGCACTGGGTGTGGTCTGGCGAGGGACAGCAGGTACATGGGATGCCTGCAGAGCCGATGGGACAGTTTGCAGCTGTGCCTGTCCTGACGGCTGATGGATGTTGTCCATTATGGTCATTTAATCAGTGCCACATTGTCTGGGGCCTCCCAGGCCTCTGGGAGAGAAGATGGATTGGGCTGAGTTTGTCAAGAGCCAGGCGGAGGCTGGTGAGAGGTCGTTAGAAGCTGGGGTCAGCAGTGAGGCCTGGCAGGCTGTGCAGGGCGGGCGGGGTAAGGAGGGCTGGGCCCGGGGTGCGGGGAGGCTGAGCCACCCCCTGGCAGGGACCACAGGAGGCTGCCAGGGTGGGACAGTGAGTGCGAGCTGGGTCATCACCCTGTCCCTGCGTGCACTTTGCCTGGGACCAGGAGGCCGGGTCACCGCCTTGGAGCACGGGTGGCTTGGAGGGAGCCGCCCTGGCACCTTGCACGTGGGAGGCAGACATGGGGATCTGCTGGGAACCGCTGCTAGTGACAACGTACAGGAAGCAGCGCCCTCAAACAGAGGTGAGAGGTCGCGGCGCTTGTGTTTGGCTGCTCCCCTTAGACAGCCGATGTGACAGCTGCATGACCCTGGGGCACGGTGTTGGCGTCCCTGCAGCCTGGCTGAGAGGCTGCACTTGGTTTCTCGCTGGTGTCTCCAGACCTGGAGTGGCTGCAACATGGACAGGCGCTGCTCCCAGTCTTTCCTGGACTCAGTGGCTCTTGCTGCTAAGCTTTGGGGGGACGAGCAAAACTCCTTTGCCCAGTTTTCCTGGGGTGAGGGAGAGAAGAGCCCCTGAGGGCCAGGAGGGTGGCAGGAACTGGGGACAGGGTTTGCAGCTGGCTGCCTCAGGAGAGATGGGGTACGCCTCTCCCTAGGGCCTCTGTTTCTCATCGGGGTGGGGTGGGGAAGGGGTGTAGGTGACAGGGCCCAGCATCTGTCCCGAGACTGCCCCTCCCTCCCACGGGGCCCCTCACTTTTGTACCTGGGTTGCAGGGCTTTTTTTGTTTTAAATCCATTTTTATGGGAACTCTATAGATTCTGGATTCAACTTCTTCATGAATCATATGCACTGTGAAGCTTTTCTCTAGGGCTTCTGCGTCTTTTCACTTTGCAGGATCTTTTGACGCTCAGATATTTTATAACTGAAGTGAACCCAATCCCTCTGCCTCTGTTGGTTTGGTGGTGCAGGGACCCGCCCGTCGCAGTATCGCACATGTGTCCTCCGAGGCTGTCGTCAACGGGGTCCGGCTTGGTTTCCGCGTCCTTAGCCGCGTACCGTGGGATGTGGTGCGCATGTGGCCAGGACAGGGACCAGTTCACTCCTCCCCTGTGGAGCCCGCGCTCCCAGGCAGGTTGTTAAACAGCGCAAGCTGGCGCCCCAGCTGCACTTAAACTTCCATGAACCAGTGTGAACTGCGCTTCACACCGGGCTGTCACACCGCCAGTGTCTGCGGGACAGGGACAGCGAGCCGGCACAGTGGGCAGCTGAGCGCCAGAGGCTGCGCTGGCCGTCTCCTCGGCGCCCGAGACCGCTGGCCAAGAGGACCAAGGGCCTGGGCTGGCTCAGGTGGGAAGCGCCTGGGGGAGCAGAGCTGCTGGGGGACTGTGTCTAGGACAAGGAGGCCAGCGAGGGAGAGCAGCCCTTCCCGGCCACGCCCCACAGACCAGACTAGGCCCCGCCTCCCCTGCCCAGGCCCCGCCTCCTCCACAAGGCCCCACCTCCCCTCAAAGCCCCGCCTCCTCTGCCCAGGCCCCGCCTCCTCACTGCGTGGTTCCTTCCGGACTCTGCCCATAGGACCCCCAGAATCCAGTCACCTTCCACATGTTGGAGACATTTCGGGGACACTAGATCTAAAGTATGACGCTTAGGAGTCAATAACAAAAGGCCGGCAGGGCCCACGGTTGGGAAGGAGAAAGCACTTTCAAGTAATTTTCGAAGGAAGTCATAATGGGGATTAGCACGCATTTGGATCCGAGCAGTAACTGCGGCAAAGCTGGTGGGGGTGACCGAGCCAACCGGGCCTCTCTGCGCCCCCTAAGCAGACTTCCGCCAGCGCCTGGCTGGAGGCTGCTCCTGGTCCCCTGCTCCTGTGTCCTTGCCTTGACCCCTGCGGTTGGTTTCCTGGTCTGCTCTCCTGGGTTTATCCCACTATTCTTTTCCTATTTCCTGACTTGGATGCTGTTTGTTTGTTTGTTTGTTTGAGACAGGGCCTTGCTGTGTAGCTCAGGCTAGCTGTGAACTCACTAGTAGCCCAGGCTGACCTTGAACTCGCCGCGACTCTCCTGCGTCAGACTCCCAGGTGCTGGGCATGCCACCACAGCTGGCTCTGACTTGGTTAAATCACGACACTCAGTTCCTTATGCTAGTGCAGCACATGGGTCCAGGCCTCGGATCCCCTCCGTGCGGCGCTACCTCTCCTTCACTGGCGCCCGCTACCTGGGGTTGCTTCCTGCTTCTCTCCCGTTCTGATTCGTCTTTAGGCTTTTCAGCGATGAAATGATCATTAATCGCCCACTGTGGAGGTCATTGTGTCAATTTTTCAAATACTGGGCACTTACTTATATGTATTTGGAGCTGTATTCACCAATGTACTGTCATTCCCTTAATCCTTACTAATTTTTTTTTTACTTGAAATTATTTGGTCTCCTATTGCCATAGCTTTGTAAACCCCAAGACAATAAAGTAGCACTTGCTAAATTAATGTTCTCTTCCTTTTTGAAGCTTCAGTTTTCTGTGTTCTTTTATTAGGTGTCTCCTGTGAAGCTATATATCTTGATCTGACTTTGCTGAATCTCTGTTTTACCATGCAAGCTCAGTTCATGTGCATTTACTGATGCATTTGGAATTATGCTACAATTCTATTTTAGGATTCTCATTTCCTGTGATTTTTGTTTCTCCTGGGTTAATGGATTTTTCTGTATTCTTTTTTCTTCTCTACCATTATGTGGCTATGTTAAATTCTATTTCTATTGTCTTAGTACTTATTCTTAAGACTTTCTAATGTGTGGAAATGAGGCTTCTGTTGCATGCCTACTGTGAGGATGGTGACATTTACACCAAACCCCTGCTCCTTCCTGGGCATCGGGAGCACTGGCGTGTGTCAGGTGGGGCAGGTGGTGCCTCCGTGGGTCACCACAGGGTGCTGGAGGACTGAGGCTGCCCTGAAGGGCTCATGGGACTCCCCTGCACAGGCTTTATTTTTTGAGACAGGTCTCACTATGCAGTTCAAACTTGCCTCAGACTCACTGTCTGGCCCAGGCTGGCCTGGAACTTGTGGCAATCCTGCCTCAGCCTCCTGAGTGCTGGGATTACAGGGGTGTACCACCATACCCAACTTCCCCTGTACATTTTTGCAACTTCCTGCGAATCTATAATTATTGCACGATAGGAAGCTAAGGAATACAGAAACACACCGCTGCCACACCCCACCTTGCCAGCCGTGCCGCCGCATTGACTGTTCCTCTGCCACAGGCCTCCCACCTGCAGCTGCATGCCCTGCTGAGTTTGTTTATTCTCTGGAAATGGTTCTGTTTCTGTCTCTACTTAAGCCAGTTTGGGGGTAGGTGCTTCCTAGGACTTATCTCGCATCTAGCACTACCCAGCACGTCAGCGTCCCAGGCCTTCTGCTCCGGAGCGGTGCCGGCTGCACGGCCGGGGCTGCAGACATCTACCCGGCATCACCAAAGGTGCCAGTGGGCTGGCCTCCCAGGCTGCCAGCGCCTGCCTCCCTGCCCCTTCCTGGCTCTGGGCTTGTAAGTCACCTCCTGCATGTGCGCCGTTGTTCTCTCAAGATCTCGGGTTCCAGCCAGGGCACTGTCTGGGGAAGGGGCTCAGGCCTTGATCTCCACGTTTCTGTTTAACCTGCAGTGTCAAGGGTTTCAGGCTTATCTGCATAGCTATATGCAAAGCACGCTCCTGACCCCAAGCCTTTCTTCTGCTCCAGTGGCTACTGTCTTTGTTTCTTATTCTGTGTGTTTGAGCTTTCTGCTTTTGTGAATGATCAGCTTACTGTGTGATTTGCCTATTTTGTTAATTTATAAATCAGGATTTTGATTTATTAACTAGACCAAATGCCTTTCTATTCTCTACTTCATTGATTCTACTTTTACCTCTGTTAGTTTATTCCTTGTGCTTTCTTTTGGTCTATTTTGTTCTTTTTTTAGTTATCCGAATAATGGATTTTTAATCGTCTTTCTCTCTTTTTTTTTGAGACAAAGTTTTGCTATGCAGTTCAGCCTGGCCTCCAACTCATCAGGGAGCTCAGGCTGGCCTTGAACCCTCAGTGATCCTTCTGCCTCACCCTCCCGGAGTGCTGGGATGACTGGTGTGCACCACCGCACCCTGCTTCCCCTTTTGGTGTATGGCCCACATGTCGATCACCCACAGACGCAGCTAGGACTCCCCAGTTTCCTTAGTGGCTCTCATTCAAATCAAGTTACATATCACTGTGACCCGTCATGTTGATTAAAAGGTTTCCCAGGGGCCAGGGACAAGTGCTTGTCTGGCAAGTGCAAAGTTGTGAGTTTGATTCCCGGCACCAAAAAACAAAACAAAAACAAAAACAAAAAAAAGTTCCCCAGGTAGAAGGGCTTTCTGCCTGTTTATTTTGCCAATACTTCCAGTTTTAATGTGTTATGATCAAGGATCACTGACTGTGATATTTGTACTTGGGGAATATTACTGATTTCTTGTGACCAGTTTTTGTATTTTGTGAATTGATGAGAAGGTATATTTGGCATCTCCCATGTTTAAAATTGTGTGTGTGTGTGTGAAGTGTGAATATGAAACACACCCTACTGGTGGTGTCCTGTGGAGTTTTGGTTCTGTGTGTGGCAGTGTGAAGCCATGTCACTCAGTGTCCTTCCAGAGGGAACATGTTGTGGGCCTTGAGAACAGAGAGCCCAGCATGCAGCTGTGGTGGCAAAGGCCCTGTGGTATGTGGCCAGAGCCAAGTCCTTCCTGGGAGGCAGCAGGCCACGGTGTGCCACTGTGTCAGGACCCAGCTGCTTCCTAGAATTTGCATTTCTGACTCAAGATGTGGTTCATTCCCCACTGCTTCTGTGCAAACACCTTGTAAAGGAGGGAGCCGTTCGCCTCTGCTGAGAACATGGGGATGCGAGGGCCCCAGAGGAGCTTTGCAATACTAACCCAAAGGCACTAGGGCAGACTCGGGTGCTCAGTGTCAGCCGTCACTGTGTGGGGTGTACACCTGGCTCTTTCCTCCTAGGGTCTTTAGGGTCCTGTTCTTACACCAGCAGTCACCTTTGGGCTCACGCTGCACAGAGGCACTGGGCTTCCTGTCCTTTCCCTGAGCTCCCACTGCTTGTGTGCCAGTTGTCAGTGTAGCTCAAACCTGCTGAGACAAAATGTCCAACATCCTCAACGCAAAGGAAGAGAGGTCCGTTTTGCATCACAGCTTCAGATGTTTCAGTCCATGCTGGCGGCTGATGTGCAGGAACGGCATGGCAGGAGGTCCTGGCATGGAGGACAGCTGCTTCCGTCATGGTGACCAGGAGGCAGAAAGAGAAGCGGGGCGCCTGGAGGAGACAGATCCCTCCAGTCCCAGCCCAGGAACCTGCCTCTTCTGCCGTGCTCCACCTCCTCACAGCATGCCATGCCGCTGAGCTCACTGTGGATGAATCCGCTGATGAGGCTCATTCCCCGCTGATCCAACCTCCTTCCCCAAGTCCTGCCTCTGAGTACATGAGAGTTCTGGGGGACATTCTAGATCTAAACCACAACATTGTGTTGTAGTCAGGGGTTGTAAGGAGAACAATCAGAATCAGGTCATGGAATTTATGATATTTTATGATGGTCACCCAGAGTTAACACAAGAAAGTGCAGGAATCTGTCCACATCACTAAAGACATAGAATATTCAGCCAAGGGCCTGAATCCCACAGCAATGTTCTACATGAGTCCAGATGAAAACCTAGAGCCCATGACAGTGCCTCCCACGAGTCCAACTGGAGGTCTAGAGCCCACGAGAAGGACTCACGACAGTCTGTTTTACGGATCTGTGCTGGGAAGGCCCAAAGGTCAGTGGTAGAAGCTGAAAAGTCTATGCCAGTGGGGTAAAGGAGCTGTGCTGGTAGGTTGAGGGTTCTATGCTGAAGCCAGGAAGTCACACTCACAACAAAGACCAGGGCTGTTATGAAAAGTGCCACAGCCATCCTCAGCGACACAGAGGCCCCGAGCTCCTCCAACAACAAGCACAGTCAAGTCCATGCCAGGAAGCCAGGGTGACGAGTTCATCCTGTTCTTACACCAGAAGTCACCTATGGGCACATGTCTTCCTCTCCGGAGCCAGGAAGCAGTGCTCGATGTGAGGACCAGAGTGTCTCCAGGAGAACCAATGGCTCAAACAGCAACACAAGGAGAACCCACAACACCTCATCACCTCAACACCTTCGTTCTCCTTTTCCACATCTCTATTTAAGCTGGCAACTTTCCTCAGGTGGGACATCTACACTCAGCACCATGATGATTTAATCCAGCTGGCATTAAGTTGACCACCAGTTTTTAACCCATAACACATTGTTTCATGCACACATCTTTATGCAAAATGCATTTAGTCCCTCTCTAAAAGTTACCAAAGTTTAACAGTTCCCTCACTGCTGAAAAGTCCAAGTCCAAAGTCTCCTCTGGGACCCAAGGCAAACACTTAGCTGTGAGGCCCTGTGTAAATCTAAAACAAAGTTAAATGGTTTGAACATAAAATGGCACAGGATGACCATTCTCATGCCAAAAGGAAGGAACAGAGGGAAAGAAAGGATGATACCAAAGTAAGACCAAGGTTTACCCAGCAGGGTAAATGTTAAATCCTGTAGCTCTGTGTCCAGCACCCAGGGTAGGTGTCACGGCGAGATGTGAGCAGTGCCGTAGGGCTTGGGCACCCTCAGCCCCCATGGCCTGTCTCCTGTGGCAGCTCTGCTCACTCGTGCAGCTTTGCTCAGCAGACATTCCATGTTCCTGGCCTCTCCAATGTTCTGGAGTTTCCACTGCACTTTTGGCTTCACTTTTACAGCTTCACACAGTGTTCTTTCAGGGGCACGCACATTCCTGGCTTCCTACACCTTCTGAAATCAAGGTGGAAGCATCTGTGACCCTGTGAGGCTTGCATGCTGCATGCCTGAGAGACCCACACCACATAAAAGACCCCAAGGTCTGCTGTCAGCTCATGTAACAGCTAGACTCCTTTGGATCATAGCTATAGAGCCCTGAGAGTCTGGATACTTGAGTATTGTAAAACAAATCCCAGAGAACCAATTCTCTAGATGGCCCTTCTCAAACAGGATGCCCTACAGGGCCCTTTGCAAAGCAAAGTCTTTCACTTTTGCACATTTGAACCTGTGGGGGGTGGGGTTGTGCTGATTTATGAGAGATGTCCTCAAGGTATTTTTGGTATTACTCTGATGCAAAGTACTTGGATCCTTTGTAACACTAATCATTTCAAAAACCAAGCTTTCCTAGGCTCCAACTTTACAAGTCCTAATCTTACAGGAGTCAACTTTATGGGTGTTTCCCTTCTGGTCACAAACAAAATATCCAAATTATTCAGCTCTACTCTTTGGTCATGATTCTCATAGCAAAATGACTGAAAGAAGCTATCATTATCCACACTATAACCTGAACATTGGGCTGCCTTGAAATTTCCTCTTCCAGATTATCTAGTATGCCACTCTTAATCTCATTTTCTTGCAAAATCTCATAAAATGGGCAAAATGAAGACAAATTTTCAGCCAGAGCATAATATACATAGCCTCAAGTCCAGCTGCCAAAGGAGTCCTTCTTCCCAACTGACTCACCTGAGCCTGGTTTTTACACTCTGCATTCCTTTTGGCATTCTGGCTTCTAAGCTCTGACTGAAATCTCTGTTCAAGATCAGTTTATATAATTCTAGGGCTTTCCCAGCCAGTATCTCCAAATCTTTCTAAAATCCTCATGTGAACTAGTTCCAAAGACTTTTAAACCACACGGTCAGGTACATTGACAATAACGACCCCATTCCTTGTACCCAAATCTATCTTAGTTACTCTTTCATTTTTGGGACAAAATTCCTGACACCCACAATTTAAAGTAGGAGAGGTTTATTTTGAGTTACAATTTCAGAAGTTTCAGTCCCTGGTCTGCAGGGTTAATTGCAGAAATAGCATGGTGGAAGGATTTGGTGTAGAGGAAAGCTGCTCATGTCACAGTGACCACAAAGCAGAGAGGGAAGGGAGGAGCTGTGAGGGAGAGGCACCTTTTCAGGTCACACCCCAGTGACCACCTCTCCTGGCCAGGCACCGCCTCTAATAGTACACTCAACTACTGAACTGATTGGTGGATGAATCACTTGATGAGTACAGGACTCCCACGGTCTAATCGCCTTTTGGAAGTCCTACCTCTGAGCACAAGAGAATGCTGGGGACATTCCAGTGTGTGTCCTCCAGCAATGATTCATGTGACAACTAATGAAGCCACAGTACTTTCCCCTTTGTCTCTCTCCAGTGACTTTTCAGAGTTGCATACTCCCTTTTGTCACAGTGTCACACTGGTGCATGCATCTTTCACTTCCTTCCCATGATAGATCTTTTGTGAAAGTTTCTAGTTATCTTTTGGGTGGGATGAAGTTAATCCTTTAGACAATTCCTAGCGAAAGGCTTGTGATTCAGAATTCCCTACACTCTTGTGCATTTAAAACTCCTCTCTATGCTCCACACTTGAAGGCGGCTTGGCCGGATATGGATGTCTTTGTGTACCTGCATATTTTTATTTCACTCCACATGGGCACTCATGACTTCTGATGGCGGAGACCCGGTACCTGTGCACAGAGCACCTTCACATGGCTTCACTGTGGCCCACTCCCCACTTGGGGACCCTGACTGTGCAGAAGGCAGCTTTGCACCACAGGAAGGGGCCCCAAACTGGGTCTTGGGGCTCATACAGAAACTGCTACACACATGTCCTGCACCCTTAGGGAGAGAGGGAGACAAGCATCGTGCTTCCAGTGTAAACACACCCTCTCTGAGAAAGGAAAGGCCCTGTTTTAGTGTGTCTTGAGCATCCCCCAAAGCCCCATGTGTTGAAGGCTCGGGGTGGTGCCATTGGAGGGTGGAGCCTTTGGAAGGTGGGAGGTGTGCAGATCACTGGCAAGACCCAGGGCTGCCCCTCGCCTCCCCCTTTATTATTCCCCTTCCCCCTCTCCCCTCCCCCTCCCCCTTTATTCTTTCTTGGCTGCCCGCTCATGCTGTGCCAGCTTTGCCCCACCAGGTTGCCCTGCCCTGATGGCCACCTCACCCAGGGTGAAAATGGGACTGACCAGTCATGGGCCAGAACTACCAAACCCATGGACCAAACAGACCTCGCCTCTGACTGCGTTAATGGTCTCGAGTGCTGTGTAAGTGGAGGCAAGCTGTTTGACACGGGCCTGTGGGACGGGCAGCTCTGAAACCCAAACTCTGCAGGAAGGAGGTCCGGCTGCCGCCTCCTCTGGGCCATGGCGCCCCGCGGCTGTGAGCAGGGGTCCTGGGCACACAGCAGCCCGGACTCACTCAGGCTGGGGACCGTTTTCTCCGCAGGAAGGAAACCTGACCGCTCAGACTTCCTCTCACTGATGCCATGACAAGGCCGCCCCGCTGCCCCCGGGCAGTCCTGTCCCAGGCCGGCTCTTCTGTGCGTAGAAAGCCCGTTTCTGCTTTGTGAGACATCGCAGTTCTACTGGGAATTTTCTCAGAGTCTCTCACTCCAGGCTCATCGCCCCTGACATCCGGGCCATGGCCTCCTCTATGTGGACCTGGTCTTTGTTTTTGGCATATTTTCCTGCACCGTGGCTTTCGGGGTGGCCTGCCTGCTCTGCCCTGGTGCCGGGTCACCCCTCCTCCCCACTGTGACCCCACTTTCTCTCTGGCGCCGCACTGCTTTCCTCACCCTGCTCACCTTTTGGCGGCTGCTTTATCACCTCGCTGCCTTCTCTTCCTCGGCCGGCTCGTGACTTGCACTCATTTCTGAGCTGATTTTGTCCTCCCATTTCTTCAGTGATTTCCTCCAGCACTTTCCCTTCTTCCTGCCTCTGTGCGCTTGTGTTCTCAGCGCTGGGATTTCAGACCCTGTGCCTCGTGAGTCTGTTGGGTTCCACTTGGGCTGTGGTCTGCAGTTTCTTCCTGGGAAGTGGGGTTGTTGTTACTGAGCTGGGCTGATGTTTGCTTTCTGGTTTTTGTCATGAGAGAACAGATTTCATTTTCTTCTGGGCACATTTTTGGCTTCCATGGCAGCCTCTCCTGTCAGTGAGCACTTTCAGTGTTAATTTTGGAGGTGGTGAAGAGAGCAGGAAGGCCCATGAGTCTTCCAGGGTTTTGGGCTCCCCTCTTCCTAGGGCCTGACCCTCTGCCCAGGTGTCTTTCCCGCCTGGTGACTCTTGAGTCTCTCTTTGCACCTTTTACTGGCCTGAGTGTGCTATCCACAGCAGGGCCACCCTGTAACCAGGTCTCCCCTGCTCTTGGGTCTGGGTTTCAGGGTGGTGAAGATCAAAGCCAACAAATCAGCAAGCAGCTAGAGATGGGGGAAGGACTGAATGTGTAAGAAGAAAAAGAAAAGCTGTCAGGCTGGGGGGCGGCCTCAAAGGCAGAAAAGCCACAGATGCTGAGGGTCCAGTCTGGACAATGTAGGTGAGTGTGACAGAAGCCGGAGGCCTCCAGGGCTGGAAACAGCTGCTTTGATTGTAGTTCGCTTCCTCCAGGGCTTCTCCAGTTTGTTCATGCTTTTTGTTTCTTGTATTTTATTAGGCCCCAGCGGTTTACTTAAATTAATTGTTTGAGCCCTTTGTTAACTCATTTAAGCGCTGGCTCTCAGTGTGGCTTGGGTAACTGTAGGAGCCCTCACCAGCTGCCTGACTTTCTGCCTCTGGCCTCACCTGCCCCATGCAGGTGCCCCATGCAGGTGCCGTCTGAGGTCTGCCCCACGCAGATGCTCCCTCCACACTCGGCCCAGGTGGCTTCAGGGCCACAGAACACCTGCTCTCGCTCTCGGCCTGTCTTCCTCAGAGTTGTTCCTGTTCTCCCTGTGTGGCCAAGCGCAGGGTTTCTCTGCACTTCATTTTCTCCTGTAGTTTTTGGAGACAGTGTTTCATTATGTAGCCCAGGCTGGCCTTGGACTTACTATGCAGCCCAGGCTGGTCTCTAACTCCTAGTGATATTCTTGTCTCAGCCTCCTGAGTTCTGGGATTACAAGTTGAGCCCCCACCCTCAGCTTCTCCTGACGCTGTTTTGCAGCCAGGGGTCCCTGTCTCCCGCGTGGCTCTGGCCTTCCTCCTTTCTGAGCTGACCCTGGGCAGAGGCGGGTGAGGCAGTCCTAGAGCCTGCAGAGGCTGAGGTCCTCCTGGGTGGACCTGCCTTTCCTGACTTTGAGTGGTGTTAAGACTCCTCCTTGTGTAAGGTCGGTTGGTTTCACTTCTGTGACTGTTCCTATTGCCGAGTTTTTTCTTCCGCTGGTGCAGGGGCCTCGAGCTGGTGATTTGTACTTGGGAAATGCTGGTACAGCTGCCAGAGGTCCCCAAGGCTCTTGATTGTTGGTGCTGCTGGTGGAGCCTCAGCTTCGCTTGTGGGAGCAGAGGTTTGGCCTTGACATGCCTGGGGCAGACACGCAGACACGCAGGGTCAGGACCTTCTCTGGGAGAGGACAGGGACAGCCAGCTCCTCCTGTGGGGGCCCCATGAGCCCTCAGGTCTGGAAGTGAAGGGGGGCTGGTGACAAATGTACCTGCGACTGCTAGTCTGTGCTGCTGTGCAGAGTGTGAGACCATTTGCATAAATATTGTTTGCAAAAAGCAATTAGCATTTCATTTACATGCAGCAAGTAGCAATTTGCACTTTTTTCAGAGACAATTTCTTTGCCCATGTGCACAAATTGGATGCCTCACAATTGGCCTTTAGATTGCAAGGCATTAACATTTTTCTTGTTTTTGGTGCCCATCTCAGCCTCCTGGGAATTGGAAGTTTTCCTTTGAAAAGGTGTCACCACTTTGAGGGCACAAGTACTCCCAACCACACTGCTCAGCAATCCCCCTTCCCTCCACCTCCAAGCTGATGGTCTCCCTGGGGTTCCCACATCTCCACTGCTCCCCAAAGCTGTTCACACAGTGGGTGGTGGGAGGGAGAGCCTCCTGGGCCCTGGAGCTCACCGCCCACGTTTCCCAGGCCAGGGAGCAAAAACACAGAGAATTCAAAGAGATTAAAGAATAAAATCTTACAGAGCCATGAAGGGGACGCAGAGGGCCAACAAAGTGCCACTCATGGCTGGCTTGGTCTTCTTAGCCAGCTAGGTCTAGGCCCTGGCTAAGTCTCAACACTCTTAGGGAAAAACCCAGGTTTACAGGTGTGTCTTCTACACTCACATGAATGAAAATTGGAAGCAATATAAATATGTCACAGCCTGTTGAGGAAAAAATGGAATGAAATAAACATTTTATCCAAAGTAAGTTGAGAAGGGGGAAAAAACAAAATAGAAAATAATAACATTTGCTTTGTCAGAAATTACAACAAATGTCAATGGTTTAAATAAATATATTAAAAAATAGAGACTCTTGGATTAAATAAAAACACATAAATTCCTACTAGAATGTTAGTTAAAAGAGATGTGTGCATGTCTAAAAGTAATCAAGGAAGTACAGAATGAAAAATTATATTTATATCAATATAAATTAATGTAAACTAGCAAAGTTTATATTATATAAAATAAAATTGACAAATATTTAAAAAGGGAAAGGCAAGTAGCACAACTCATAGAGACTGAGTGAGAGTCATAAACTGAAACATATGACAAAAAACATGTAAAGCATAGGGAAATGTGTGAATTTCTAATCATGATAGGAGACACTGGCCAGAAAACAATGAATAAGCCATAAATAAGTATATACAAGATTCGAATAAAACAGCTAAACCTTAATTTAATAGACACTAGAATGCACACTCAAGAAATAGAATATGTATATATCACATATGTATTTAACATAGTAAGAACATTAAAACTACATAGTAGGAGGCAAAAGGAATTTCAACAATTAATTAATAAATATTAAAATTAATATTAGATTAATATTAAAAATTAACATTTACAGAATAAATTCAATAACCACAATGCAGTAAAATTAGAATCAACCACAAAAAGCAAGCCCTGCAAAATGCATGCACCTGCGCATGCCCTGTGAATTACTTCGGCAGGTGCTGAAGAAGAAATAAAAGTGGAAACTGAAGGAGTGGTAGCTGCCTGACCCAGGGTGAGCCCACAGGACCTGAGGAGGTGGCTGAAGTGCCACCCACAGGAGGATGGCAGCCTGTCATTTATTTATTAAAACTGAAAGTTGAAGGTCGTATTTTGGTTTTTGGTGCTAGGGCTCGAACCCACGATCCTGTGTGTACTCCTGAACTACCCTCCCTGCCCAGTAGACCAGATTGTCAGCTGAGAAGGCTGGAGCAGGAGGAAAGTTCTGCTCAGAGGAACAGTGTGTCAGTCAGCAGGCAGCTGTGGGGTCAGACACAAAGGGCCGCAGGGAGCCTGGTGCTGGCCGGGATCATGGCCCCGAGCCCCCTTGGGCCCCCAGGGCTGCCGGTCACCCGGGCAGGAGGACACTACACTGCAGTGCCTTCTGGGGTGCCACCTTGGGAGGCGCTGCTGCCTGGGACAGACGCTCTTCCGTGGTGTGGACGCCTGCAGTCCTCCTGCCGATGTCACCTCCTGGGGTGAACCTGGGCACTGACATTGGGATTTCCCTATCAGACTTCTGAGCCTGCTCAGAGCACGGCGCTGGCCCACGCTGGGAGGGCTGCATACGTGTGTTCTGGGCTGCTGTGCTGAAGGCACCCTGGATATGGTGCTATTCAGCACCCTGCGAGATCTCCCCAGAGCCTGGCAGCGCTTCCCAAACTGCGACTGTGAGGACTGGTGGTCATTCACCACCCCTGCTCTTACCACCCAGGATCTGCCTGCCCACCTGTTTACACACTTACCAACCATCCACACGCTTACTAATCCTTCACCCCCCACCCCCCACTCATCAATCCACTTGTCCACTCACCCAACCATCCATCCACTCTCACATCCACACATCCACCCATCCACCTCCCCACCCACTTACACACCCATCCACCTGCCCACCTTCCCACCCATCCACCCACCCACCCT
>PVLA01004248.1:114962-128127 GCA_004027455.1 Hydrochoerus hydrochaeris | reverse complement strand
CCCCTTCCCTGCAGTGCACTGATTCATTTATTCCCCCCCATCTCCAAGCACCTGGCCACCCATCAGCAGTTGCCTCCCATGTGGCTGTTCTCTGCCTGCACCCTAGGAGGGTGCAGCAGGTAGGTGGGGGACCAGCCATGTACCCCTGGAGTCCTCTGGATGGGGAGTGATTTCCTGCTCTGATCTTTCTCTTCTCCACCTCGGTGAGAGCCAAGAGAGCAGCATGGGATCAAAAGCCTTGGGTTTTCAGGCTTGGGTTTGGGTCCTCACGGATTCCCCAGCCTGGCTTCTTCCTCCAGCTGTGTGCTCCAGAGTCCTTGTCACAGTGGAGTCCGTGCTTCAGCTCGCAGCTGGGGGGACAGATGCGGTTCCCTCAGTGGGGGTGAGGCCCAAGCCGGGAGGGCTTGTGACAGCCTTTCCCACATCTGCTGCCTACGTCCCCTTACTTTGCCAAGTTCCCAGGGTGCCTGGCCCCTGTCCTGAGTGTTCCCAGCCCCTGCAGCCATCCCTAACCTTGGTCCAGCTCCACCCTCCTCTGTCCCTGAGGGAGGAGGCAGAGGGCAGAGGGGGATGGTCTCCTGTTCAGTGCAGCCCAGGGAAGGTAGGCACCACTACGCTGCCTCATGGGGAGGCTCCATCCCCTGTCCCTGATGGGGTCTGCCAGGGGGCCCTGGGGGGCAGGCACAGAGGAGGGAGGGGATGCCCTGCACCCTGACGTCCTGTCCTTCCCACCCATCGGGAGCCCTGAGACAGCCCAGGGAGGGCTGTGGGTCTTGGCCCCGGTGGGTTCCCTGGGGAGAGAGGCCTGATAGGAAGAGATAGGGCTCAAGAGGGTTAGTGGGTGAGAATGTCAGCTGCCCTCAGCCCCTCTGGGTACTCCCAGGCTCGCGGCCCAGCCCCTGGCTGTCCCAGGTGCTCTTCCAGGGGGATCTTCACTGACCCCTGCTACCATGTACATTGCTTGGAGTCCTAAAGAGCGGCTTGAACCCCTTTGTCAAGGCTGCAGCTCTGGGGCCTGTGCCCTAGGCCCACTGCCTCTGGGAGGGCTGGGTTTCTCTGATGGGGACTCTTCTGGGCCACCACCTGGGAGGGGTCCTCCGTTAGTGGTGAAGTCTGGGACATTCAAGGGTGGCCCTGCCCCAAGGTACCCCTCTCACACGCAAACCCAGCCGCTCCTGGGACCACAGAGCCCCAGCCCCTGCCAGTCCCTTTGAGGCCAGGGCACATGTGGGCCAAGGTTGGGCCAGCCTTACCCCAACTCCGGGCACCAGGTGAGGGCCCCATCAGCTTAGGGGGGTGAGACCACGTATCCTCCTCTGCCCTCGCATGCAATCAAAGGGGCAAGCAGCTGTTCTCTCCTTACGGTGCTCTCCTGTGTGCATTAGTTTGCAGTTTTAAAACATGTAGCTGTGACCCCCCCCCCCCATGGATCCAGCTCCGTCTATCGTGCTCAAATTCCAATCGCAAGGAGCAGCCGGAATCCACCCAGCCTCGCTGTGGTTATAAACATGCTGGCTGTTCCGTGTTTGGCCAGAACAAACAGTTGCAATAAGCATTTGCACACACATGTCCTTGTGAAATGAAGCTTTTGGGAAGCAGGGTAGGGGGGTCCTTGGCAGCAGCAGAACCAAGTCAAAGGAGAGGCACCCCCCCCCCGCCCCCCGCCTGCTGTGTCTGGTTTCTGGTTTAGCTTGCAATTCTCCAGGCCGGCTAGCATAGCAGCATCTTTTTATGTTCATGTTTGCATTTCTACTTCTGTGAATGGCTGGGTTCCTTTATCTCGCCAGCCGACCCAGAGGTCTGGGGCCCAGGCTCTGCTGTTCGGTGGCTGTGAATGTGTCCTGGTGAGTCACTCTGTCTTTGAGCTTCAACGGTAACATATTTTGTTTCACCATAGTGATTTTACATTTTCATGGGACTCCACCATTCTGTCTTTTCCTTGTTGCTACTAAATGTTCTGTCTGGCTTGGAAACTGCCTTAGTTGAGGTGTGGAGGCTGGCCTTAGGGTTCTTCTGCAAACTGTTTTGACCTTCCAGCTGGCACAGGGCTGTGAGATCGCTGGCATGGGGTGCGAACGCGATGGGGCTGGGTTTTCAGCCGGCCTCATTCTGGGCTCAGGAGGTTGCTCCAATCGATGGACGTGTGGTTAGCAGAATAAGGACGGGGTGGGAGGCAGGCTCATAGCCACTGTGTCTAGGGAAACAGGCCATGGGGCATCCTGGGGCAGAGCTGGTCCTCACTGCCCTGCTGCTGCTGTCCTCCTGTCCAGCTGTGCTGCCCTCAGGGGCTTCTGGTGCTGCCCCACAGTGAAGTCTACTTCCCAGGACCACCTGGGCCAGGGTTTCTGGGAAACAGTGTTGGATTTGGGTTTTGTGGCTGGACCCACGCCAGTGGTCGGCTGGCAGGGCCCTGGTGTGACGAGCTTCTCCTGGAGACTGAACAGCACACATCTTCCCCTCCTGAGCCAGGAGGTGATGCTCAAAGGAAGGACCAGAGCTCCCCCAAAGGGAACCCCAGCCATTCTCAGAGATAGGGTTCAAGCTCCTCCGATGGTAAGAGCTGAGTTCGTGTCAGGGGAGTCAGCACGACAAGCTCCTGCAGGAGAAGCCACGACGCCACTCCTCCTCTCCAGGTCTCCTGTCTGTGCTGGTAACTGCCCTCAGGTGTCCGTCCACACCCAGCACCACACTGATTCAGGTCAGCTGGTGTTTAAGGTGACCACCAGTTACCGACCCACTCCAACCCTTCTCCAAAGAGGACTGTGTTCCGAGGTTCTGGGGTTCGGGACTTCAACACCTTCTCTGAAGGCCCCAGTGGTCGAAGAACATCTGCCCAGAGACGAGTCAGAGGCCTGCTTCACCGGGGAAGGGGCACACCCCCGTCCTGCTGGTGACCGGCGGGGCAGCCCTGGTGGGGCCTGGATGGCTGTGGAGGCGGGGGAAGCACTCGTTCACCCCTAAGGAGGCTCCCCCAGGACCCAGAATTCCACATGGAGGACCCAGGAGGCAGCACAATGGCCCCAAAGAAGCCCACGTCCAGGCATCTGTGCCACCTGGGATGGTGTCTTCTTCCTAAGCAGGGGGACTCTACTGACTTGATAGAGGCCAAGGACTCGAGAGGAGGGAGGTATCCTGGTCACCCACGGGCTGCCTTCCCCTCCAAGGAGGCCAGTGATATGCAGCCACAAAAGGACAGGGCTGGCATGACTGGCCTTGAAGACGGATGAGGAGGCCAGGAGGGCAGGAGCCTTGAGAGGGGGCAGGGTGAGGTGTCGGCATGTCCCTGGGAGCCTCAGTGGGCGCATGGCCCCCTGGGCGTCTGACTTCAGACTTGGGCTCCAGAGGAGGAACGTGTGCTGGCTCTGGCAGCACCAAGGAGAGTGTGCATGGTGGGCTGAGGAGCTTGGTAGCTGGTGTCCACCCCGCTGGAGGCAGGAACACCTGGACAGCCTGGGTGGAGGAGAGAGCGGGAGAGATCAGGGGTGCTGAGCTCGGGAAGGCTGGGGCCTGACTGTGTGCCACAGTGCACTCACTAAGGCCACTGGGGAGCGGGCACGGGCACGGCAGGGAAGCTGGCAGGGCCTCCCTGTGGGCTCAGGCTGACAGCAGGGAAGCCAAGGATAGGGCTCCCTGATGGCGGGGTCTGCTGGGGTCCCCCAATTGGACAGACCAGGTGGCGGCATGTGACAGCATCTGTGAGGCAGGTTCAAGTATCACAAAGAGAGGTGAAGTTAGACTGAGCTGGACATCTAGTCCCACAGAGGCCAGAGAGGGTGGTGGCCCGCACTGCCACAGAGGTAGAGGCAGAGGCTGGCAGCTCAACTCGTGTGGCTCTGACCCACAGTCACTTGCCTGGCTCTGGATCTGTGCTGGGCAGCAGGACTGGCCAGTGCCCAGGAGGAAGAAGGACCCTGCCCCAGCCCATGTGCATTGGCTACAATTGGCCCTGCCAGGTCCACCCAGGGAGCCCGGCCAGAGACACTTGTGCCCTTGTCTGCATCCTGTCATCTGTGAAACCCTGCGGCTAAGTCCTGTCATATCTACAGTGCCTGAGATCTCTGGTTTGAGTCGCTAATGCCACCTGCTTGCTTCCATAAACATGTACTTATTGTGTTTTTTTTTTTGTCTTGTCACATAGGTAGAATTGGCAAACAAACGGTGTGTAGTGTCTGACACTGAGCGTTCCTGCCTCCTTCCTCATTTGAACAGGTACGAAGTTTCGGTGCTTTAGTCTTTAGCTTGTTTTGGTAGTTTTCTACTTATTTTATGTGGAATTTTTAAAAAATCAGAAAGGGTTATGAATAGTATGAAATACCTTTCAGGTGTCTTTGAATAAAATGTCAGTTTTCCTCCTTGGCAAACATGCCAAGGATCAACAGATGTAGTAGATCGTTTCCTAGGGCTGAGCTTTTCCTGTATTTGTAGAATAAATTCCACTTACTCATGTTTTCTAAATACGATTATTTTCTTAATACATTGACTTGGATTCAGTGAGTATTATATTATTCCAAATATTTTTGGTATCATTTTTCTAAATGAAATTTCATATAATTTACATCCACATAGTTCTAAATGAGAATTTTTTTCACTAGAGTAATGTTGGCTTTTAAAAATGGATTTTGGGAAAAAAGTGAATTTTGGAATTTTCTGTATTTTATATAGACTGGAATGATTCCAATAATGGAGTAGTTAATTTTATATGTTAAGTTGCCAGGTCCGGATGCCCAGATATGTGGCCAGCATTACTCTGGATGTTTCTGTGTGTGTGTGTGTGTGTGTTTTTCCATTTGGATGTGATTAACATTTGAATCAGTGGACATTCAGCAAAGCAGGCTTCTCTCTGAAGCTGGGCACCTCCCCATCAGTTAAAGGCCAGGATAGAACAAAGCCTGCCTTTCCTGGGGTGGGAGAAAAATCTACAGTGCACAGCCCTTGGACACCCCTGGGGCTCCAGGCTACCAGCCACCTCGAAAACTTTGGACACACCAGTCGCTGTAATCATGTGAACCAATTCCTTAAAATAGGCCCCTCTCAGGGCTGGAGATTTAGCTCAGTGGCGTAAATGCCTGCCTTGCAAGCACGCAGTCGTGTGTTTGATCCCCGGTACCAGAAAAACAAAGAATTAAAAAAAAATAGGTCCCTCTCCCTTTCTCCTTCCTTCTATCCCATTCGTCCTCTTTTTCTTCCTCCTTCCTTCTCTCTGTGGAAACAGGACACACACATATGCAAGTGCACACACACACACACACACGCATTCACGCACACCAGTACGTACCTTAACTCTTTCTCAGGAGGAGCTTGACTATCCAGACGACAAGGGAGTTCTTCGATTCCTGAAGGTTAGGTAGAGCTCATCGTAGCAATGCCAGTCTGTGCCTTTTACAGTGCTGATGTTTATGATCCTTCCTACCTCATCTGTGCTTTCCCATTGTTCCCCCTCATCTCCCAGGCCTCTGGTTTGGGCTGAAGCCTCGGTGCGTGACACCGTCAGAGGCATCCGATCAGCCTCAGCGCCACTGCTACCCACCCATGGGTGGCTGAGTGTTCTGTGTGAGCCCCTCTGGCTGGATTGGGAGCTCCAAGGTAGCAGAAGCCCTGGTGGATTCTCAAAGAAAAGGGTGGTGTAGTGGATGTTTTCAATGCACGTGTCCAGGAGGCAGTGAAAGGAATTTGCAGTTCTAGCAGACAGACCAAATGATAGCAGCTATCGGAGGAGAGGCCTGACCCTGGCCAGCAGGGAAATAGAAACTGCGCTTGGGTGAGGGGTCTTTCCATGTGCCGATAGGATTGTTCACACTTGGAGAGGGAATCTTCCGCATAGAGAAGGGGCTGTTTGTACAGAATTTTTAGAGACCAGCGTGGTGATCTCTGTCAGCATTTAAACATCCACCCAAGGACCAGCACTTCTGCTTCTAAGGGTTGCTTAGGCATTTGTGCACAACCTGTGTGAGCTCACAGCCACGTGTGTGCAAGGATGCTCAATGGCAGTGTTTGAAAAAGCAAACACCAGAGACATTAAATGTGCACCGAAAGAGGAATAAGTAAGCACAGTGTGGAGGCATCATTGCTGCTCGGTTATTAAAAAGAGTAAAATAGATCTGTAGGCATAGCAGGGAATTATGTCTGTGATGCACTAAGAAATAAAAGAAGCAACGTGCAGAACACACATGTAGTGTGGAGCATTTCTGTAAATTGTGTGTGTTTGTGTGCAAAATGTATATAAAGCAGGTGCCAGGTAGTTAAAAATGGTTACCCCTGGCAGTGTGCCAGGTAGGATTGGGGGGAGAATTTATACTTTTATATTATATGTATCTATGTAGCTGGAATTAAAAAATGAGCATGTATTATTTTGGCAATAAAACTAAAAGAATTTTTAGTGCTTACAACAAAAATGCTGATGTAATTTTCCAGAAGGAGCAATACCAGAGCCTGTTCACTCTGGGAATTGGACTAAATGTGATTTAGTCTTAGGGGAAACTGGAAACAGCATTAATTCTATTAATTAATGCAGCGGCAGATTCCATCTCAGCAAAGATGCCCTAATGAGGCGCCCAGGGCATCCGTTATTTATCGCACAAACATCAGCTCACGGTCCTCCCGTGTCAGGCTGCACGCTCCACGAGAGGACCACAGACAGCCCTCTCAGACCCACCCCCGCTGGCGACCCTGGCCTCTCTCTGGTGGGTGCCCTCTGTCCTGTCCCCCTCCCTGGGTCCTCTGTGTGCCAGGGTCCCGGAGAAGGAGTCAGCCGGGCTGCCTCCTCTGCCTCCCTCAGTGTCCTGGGGAACCTGGGACGCAGGCTGCTTAGGTGAGGCCCACGCAGCGTCCTGAGCCACACTCAGCTCCCGCCAGGACCCGCACGCCTGGAGCTGCGCGCGGTGCTGGCTGCAAGAGCGCGGCTCAGCCCATGCGCACGCGTCCGGGCGGGGCGCGCGGGACCCGGCGTCGCCACTGCGCAGCCTCGCGCGCCCGGGCCTAGCTGCGTGCGGTGCCCGAGCCGCGGCGCCCGGGTCCCGGGTCCCGGCTCCCGGCTCCAGGCTCCAGGCTCCGGCGAGCGCCCCTGGCCGGCTGTGCCATGGCGCTCAACAATTTCCTCTTCGCGCAGTGCGTCTGCTACTTCCTGGCCTTCCTGTTCAGCTTCGTGGTGGTGGTGCCGCTGTCCGAGAACGGCCACGACTTCCGCGGCCGCTGCCTGCTGTTCACCGAGGGCATGTGGCTGAGCGCCAATCTCACGGTGCAGGCGCGCGAGCGCTTCACGGTGCAGGAGTGGGGCCCGCCGGCCGCCTGCCGCTTCAGCCTGCTCGCCAGCCTCCTGTCGCTGCTGCTGGCCGCTGCGCACGCCTGGCGCACGCTCTTCTTCCTCTGCAAAGGACACGAGGGGTAAGCGGGACCCCTGCGCGCCACCACGCTCCCCGGGCCTTGCTGCCCGGCCGCCGAGGCCTGCAGGGTCCGCCCTCTGCCGTCCCCGCCTCCACGCGCAGCACCCTTTGTCTACGCGCACACGCGGTCCGGCGATCGCCGTCCTCCCTCCTTGGGTGTGGTCTCCCGGTCCCCTGTGGTGCAGCTGTTGCACCTTCCTGGGCGAGCGGACCAGGGCTCCTCCGCCCTGCCCACCCTCGCCAGGACCGGGGACAGCTCCTGACTCCTCTGCTCTGCGCACGCCCGGAGGACCAGGGCCTGTCGAGTGGTGAGGCTTTTGGGGTGCCCTCCTCTCCTCCCAGGAAGACGCATGTGTGGAAAGGAGCCCCTCGAGGTGCACTGCAGGCACCCAGACCTTGGCTGAGCCAGGCCTCCCTTCCCCTCCTTCCTTTCCTGCTCTGCTGTGATCCAGAGCGGTGGAAGTGGTCACCAGGCTGGGTCCTCAATGGTGGCAGCTGTGAGCCCACCCACTCTGCAGCCCAGGGAGACCGCTGCCCGGCTGTCCCGCTCTGCCCTGTTCTTAGTGGCTTTGTGCTCCTTGCAGGAGGCCATGAGACTGTGAGGGTGGGGACCCCCCTGCCCCCCGGGGCCTCGGCTTTTCAGAGAGGACCAAAAAAGGCTCCCAGGAGCAGAAGGAACTGGTGGGGATGTGAGAGCTGGAGGAGGGGTGCAAGCCGAGGGCCCCGAAAGTGCCCGTGTTCAGGGGCTGCTCACAGTCCTGAGCTGGGCTGTCGCTGCACAACAGGGGCTGAAGGACACCCTTCCGAGGGCCCCAGCTTCAGGTGGCACAGCACCCCTCCTCACTCCTTGCGTGGGGCTCTTTCACTCTGACCGACGTCTGGCTCCCCCTCTGTCTTTTCTTCTCATGAGCTCACTGGATTTAGTGCCCACCCTAAGTCCGGGACAGTCTTTTTGAAGACCCTTCACTTAATTGCACTTGCACAGAACCCCTCTCCAAGAAAAGTCACAGTCAGGGTACCAGGCTCGGGCAGAGCATCCTGTGGGACACAGCTCAACCCTACGCTGAGGTTCTGAACCTGGGCCTGCAAGAAGCTAGGCCAGGGAGGCCTCCAGGACTGTGAGGCTGGGCTCTGCCCTTCTGGGCCTGGGTGTCCAGCTGGGGCTGATACACAGCAGTGCTCCAGAGAGGCCAGCTTGTGTGGTCAGCATGATGGGTGACTCAGAGGTGTGTGTGTGTGTGTGGTGGGACACTGAGGCCAGACTTGGGGTGCAGGAGGTAAAGAGCCCCGAAGAGCTGGCAAGATAGGAATTGTGGTCATATCAGGCAGCCCCTTCGGCACAGATGAGGCAGCACATCAGAAGTGCCAGCTTTGTCTTTTGTCACTCACAGAAGGGACACTTGCCCCAGGAGCAGCCAGCACAGAGGGTTCCCAGAGGCTGGGTGTCTCTGGGCTTTCTTCTTGGAATCAGTGCAGGCCCAAGTGCCTTGGTGCCCATGCCCTGCTGATCGGCCCACACTGGGATTCAGGGTGGGCAGGACACTATGCTCTTGACTTCACCAGGGGCTAGATCTGGTGGCCTGTGCTCCTGCTGACAGGACACTTGGGATCTCTGTCCCTCTGCTCTAGCTTTCTGGCTCTCTTCCAAGGTCTGGGTCCAGCCTTCTTGACTCCAGGGATGTCCCATGCATAGGATCCTTTGTGGCCATCAGGAATTGCTGGCCAGGGTCACCTGGCTGTCTGGCCTCTTGCCCTCTACCTTGTCCTCTGCACAGTCCACTTAGCTGCAGTCAGCTGTGGTGTCAGTGCCCGTCCGGTTGTAGGACTAGGCTAGAGCTCTTGGAGCCATCACAGGCCATGGACGTCCATCTAGGTGGACCCTGGCTGGCTGAACCCAAGGCAGGCCAGCCCCTGATTCCTCCCGGTGTCCTCAGGCAGAACGTACACCAAGTGTTCATTGGCTGAAAGATGCTGGACTCTGAAGCCTGTATCTTGGTCACCAGCTGACCCTGATATCTTTGTGGACTCAGGTTCTGGCCAAGAGGTCCACCCTTCAGAGCCATTGTGCCAGCGAGTTCTGGGCCCCTGGGAAGGTGCAGCCTGCAGAGGCCAGTGATGGGCAGACAGGACCAGCCCAGAGCACCGTTCCATTGCAGATGGTGATCTGGCCTCGTAGACCAGGCAAGCCAGGGTGAGGGTGGCAAGGGGCTGAGGGGCAGCCAAGGGCCAGGACAGGCATGTCCATGAGCCCATGTGGTGGCCGCAGACGCTCAGCCCCCAGAGGTCAGCATGGCCCCCTGAGTCCCTGGGTGTGAGAGGGCCGAGGCAGTCAGACTCTGCTTCCTCATGGGTGAGGCGGCTATCTGGCTGCTGAGGTCCCTGCCTGGTAGCCTGGTCCTGGGCTCCAGGGCAGAGGGCGCCTGGCATGCATAGGGGGAGGTGGCTCCCAGAGCTCCCTTCCTAGCTGCCAAGTGAAAGAGCAGTGGAGGCTGTGGCCCTGGAGCCCCAGGGAGCTTCCCTCAGCGCAGGTGGGGCAGGAGCCTCCACTGGGGAGCTCTTGGGCCCGCTCGGCAGCAGTGTGTGATTGACTGATTGGTGGGCTGGGGGCGCTGGGTTCAAACAACCCATCTGCCTGCTCACACCTGTCGCTCTGGGGCTTCAGTTGCTCCCCCTGCTTCCCAGGATAGCTGTCACCATGGTGACAGCACATTGGCTGGAGAAAGATGGTTAACCCTGTATGTGCCGTCTGTTGCCCTGTCCTGTTTTTCGTGTGTTGGGGGACAGAGAGGGGTGGCACTGTGACCCAGATGAGGCTTTGGACACCTGCAGCTCTTTAACAATCTGGAAGGCCAGACAGGTTCCATGGAAACCAACCAAAAGTGGATGAGCAGAGTGCAAGTAGGCTTTCGCCAGCGGCGGCCCAGCTCCGGACCTCTCCGCCTGCCTGCGGGGAGCTTCTAGTCTGGGTCAGGGAGGAGGAAATGATGCCCACTTACTCGGGATGCCGCTGGGATGTCTGGAGTCCCAGGTGATCTCATTCCTGACTGCTGGGCTTGTGCCCCCGCTGAGGCAGGAATGGCGCTGGGCCTGGAGCTCCTGAGTCCCACGGGCTGCCAGGTGCGTTTGGAGACCGGGGCTTGGCCCCACAGGGCATGTGAGCTGTGCGCGCCCTGTCTAGATTCCGGCTGCCATTCCCTGCTGAACAGGACCAGATGTGGCCTTGCTCTGTATGTGCAGCCGGCCCAGCCCGCCTGCGGCCAGCCGGGGATGACTGTCAGGGGGTGCTGCTGCTGGAGAGTGCCCCAGGGCAGGCAGCAGGCACAGCCCAGAAGGCAGCGGGGCGAGTGTGCCTGGGAGGGGAGGTCCTGGCCCCCACCCCACCACCATCTGGTGAACTGCATGTCTGCGCCCAGGGAGGCTCTGACCTGGCTGCCCTGACAACCCAGGCTGCCGGACATGTGGCCCATAGCCATGATGCCATGCTCTGATGTAAGCTGCCAGGTGGGAGGGTGCAGGTGGGCTGTGCTATGCCCACTCCCCTGCCTCTGGGTGCTTGGTTGCCACAGGTGACCCCACTTCCTGCACCCTAGGTTTTTGGTGGCAACACAGATCAGACTTGGCCCTGAATGCAGCTGTCCTTTATCTACCTAAGTCCCTGGTGTGTCCAGAATCAGGTCATTGGGTCCCGCAGGGAGGAGGGTCCCCCAGGTAGGGTAATGGAAGGCTGGGAAGTTGGGAGCGGTGGTGTCAGCCCCAGGCCCTTTGCAAGGCCCCCGTTGGGACCAGGCTTGGGTTACTGCTGCACATGCCAGGCAGCCCGCAGGCAGGGCAGGGAAGCGCTCTGAGCAGGAGAGGCAGCCACGGGGATCCTGCGTGTGACAGTGAGGGGCAGTGTCCACAGCACTTGTGGCCATACCAGGTGTAGGGGGCATGGACAGCTCTGCAGCAGCTGCTAGTCTTCAGAGGCTGTGGGTTGTGGACCTGCGGGAGGGGGCACTCATCCCAGGGCTGCGACCGACCATGTCAGGACTGTGCTCTGGGCTTTGTCACTTCTGTCTGGATGTGTGAGCCTGAGTCCCTTCAGAGGCTATGCCATCTGCCCAGCAGTCGCTCAGCCAGGTGGCCTGTTTGGGGTGGGCCCTGTGGGTGGTGCTTACACCTGAGCACCCTGGTGACCCCGCTGGGGCTGGCACAGTGGGCTTGTTTGCTACTGATGTGTCAGCCTCCTGGGTCAGGGCGGAACACCCCTGTCCCTGTCCTGTGTCCAGTGTGGGCTGTGGATAGACACAGAGGGCTTGTCGAATGAATGAGCAGCAGATGAGCCAGCAGCGTCCGGGCTCTGCACCTTGACCATTTGTCACCATGGTTGGATGACAGGGACTGAGGTTGCTCTGGGCGAGATGCCAGCCGTGCCTTTGTTTACCACCCTGAAGCCAGGTTAGTCCAAGACCTTGCTCAGGTTTTCTGCAGGTGCGCTGGTGTGACATCCAGCTGGTACCAGGCTGGGGTGGGCAGGCAGGGTCTCGCCCCAGCCTCCTGTTGCCCTGTTGTCTTGAGGGATCCCCCATGGGGTCTCACTGGGGGGATGGTACTGCCTCCTCCCACCTGCAGCCCGGTGGATCCCAGGCTCGGCCAGACTGAGACTCCCTGAGGGGCCTGGACCTTGGGGAACCCCCCAGAGTGATGGAGTTTTGGGAGGGGGGTTGATGGGGTGATATCTTGGCCACTGAGCCCCAGCCCTGGCCCCGCCTGGGCTCTCCACGCTGCCGCAGCACCGTCTGGCCTAAGAGGTTTCAATGGGTCCGCCGGAGTGGAGCAGTGATGGGGCCTGGCATGGGTTGTGCCTGGTGTGAGATGCAGTGTGGGTCTTTGAGCTCTGCACCCCGCTCTGCACCCCTGGACCCACAGACACCATGTAGTGTGGAGGAGCCGGGGCCAGTGTCTGGCGAGGGTTGGCTTTCCGGTTCTCTGGTTCTGCCTTCTTGCTGTGTTACAAGTACAATGATCCCAGCCTGGAGGCTCTGGGACCTCGTCCCAAGGGCCTCGCCTCCTACCACCTTCACCCTGGGGTCAGGGTTTCCGTATACAAATTTGGGAGACTCAGAACTTGTCCCATAGCCATGGGCGACTGTGGGTGGATCTCCTTGGACAGTGGTCCTCGGGTGGATGGCCTGGGTCCGTGCCCAGAGCTGGGTAGTTTTGCATGGGTCTTGCATTTCCGGCATGCATGCTGGCTGCTGTGCACTGGATTGGGTGATTTTGGGTCCTTGTGTCCCCTGGACAGTGATGGTACTGTGGTCCCAAATCCAGTCTTGGAAAGGATGAGATGGGCATCTCAGGACCCGATGGGGTATCATTGGCCCCTGATGCCACCAGAGAGCCTGGGCTGTGCCCCTCCATGCTGGGGTCACTGCTGGGCTGCAGCTCCTGTGACCCCAGCATCCCTGTCTCTGCCTGCCTGCAGCTCCTTCTTCTACGCCTTTCTCAACCTCCTGGTGAGCGCCTTCGTGGTCTTCCTGGTCTTCATCGCCAGCACCATCGTGAGTGTGGGCTTCACCATGTGGTGTGACGCCATCACTGAGAAGGGCACCGTACCCCACAGGTGTGCTGGGCCTTGCCCGTCCCTGCATCCCACCCTGCACCCACAGACAGAGCCCCCTCATACAGCTCACTCGGAGCCTGTGGCTTTCCCTACCTGGTCCCCACCTGGGCCCTACCTGGTCTCCATCTAGTCCCCACCTGGGCACCACCTGGTCCCCACCTGGTCTCTACCTGGTCCCCACCTG
>PVLA01004248.1:0-114862 GCA_004027455.1 Hydrochoerus hydrochaeris | reverse complement strand
GGACTCTGGGGGGTGAGTGGGTTCCTGACAATCAGCTGGGGCAGTACCTGGCTGGTGGGCACATGGGAGTGGATGTGGTGACTGCCCATGAGCCTGGGAAGATGCCCGCTGTCCACTCAAAGACTGCTCAGGTCCTAGAAGGCAGGACCTGGGGTCACCCCTTCCTGAGGCTCCACTTCCTTTAGGCAAAGTCAGACCTAATCCTAATACTAACCCTAACCCCAACATCTAAAATAGGGCACAGCAGAGCTTGGCAGGGGGCGCCTCACCTGTCCGGTGCCTGCACGCTGGGGTCTGGGTCCAGTGGCCCCCACTGGGTCTCCACCTGCAGCTGGCAGCTGCTGCTCGGCCTTCACGGTGCCGCCTGCCTGTGGGGCCCTCAGTGCAGACCGCTTGTGGGGTTCCTCCTCCTGGAACCCTCTCTTAGCTGCTCCTGCAGCCTCAGTGGGGACACTGCCCAGCCCTTCCTGGAGACAGGTGTGTGGGGGCTTCGTGCAGACTTCGGCCGGGCTGGGCCAAGTCACCTTGTCCCGCGGAAGCTGCCTACTGTGTCCCCAGTGTACACTCTGGGGAGCAGTGTAGGTGTGTGGACCCCAGCCTCGCTGCTCCCTTCCTCCAAGGCCAGTCGGCCTGCAGGGCAGGACAGCGGGCCAGGACCTGGGGACCGAGCTGAGGCTGACATGTGGCCCTCTGGTTACCTGGTCCCCTGCCCTAGAGCCTGTGCCCTGGACTAGGGCTCAAGGCCAACCCTGCGAGGTCCCACAGGCCCCCAGCAGCCCCTGTGGCTGGCAGTGACCATCTCCTGCCTTGGGTTTCAGCTGTGAGGAGCTGCAGGACATCGATTTGGAGCTGAGTGTGGACAACTCTGCCTTCTATGACCAGTTTGCCATTGCTCAGGTGGGCAGGAAGGGGCCTGTGTGTGGCTCTCCTGACCACCCCAGGGACAAAGGCTTCCTGGAGGTGGGCCGAGGGCCAGGTCCAGGGCAGAGCAGGGTGTTCAAGGGTTAAGTGGGGGTCAGGGAATGGGGCAGACATGGCTGAGAGTCAGATGGCTGAGTGCTGTGACCTGGGGTTGGGGAGCTGGCAGTAGACAGGGCTGCCACAGAGCAGGGTTTGGGATGAGCCCTGGAAGGCCCAGGCTGGCTCCTCTGCACCATGCAGGGCCTTAGCCTCTGGGTCCAGCCCCAACCCCTTTGTTGGCCAGCCTGAGGGCCTCACTATGGCCAGAAGCCCCCTGGGGAGTCTGGGCATGGGAGCTGGGGGTTCTTGGCTGAGAGGCGCTGAAGTGGTCAGAGACACCTTCGTGCAGATTTAGTTTTGGACTTAGCTGTGTGATCGCATGGCCGGGTAGACGACAAACGCGCTCTAATGAGAATCACTTTGATGTGGTGCAGGCCTGGGGCTGACTAGATTGTTTCTCCTCCAGCTGTTTAGAAACAGCCACTAAAGGTCAATCTTTTCAGGTGGCTGCAGAGACTGATTTACAGGCTCCCCTGGGAGCCGAGGGGCCCAGGTGCTGGGAGGAGAGGGCTTTGCCTGACCACTCTCCCCTGCCAGGGCCGCGCCAGCTGGTGTGGGGGTGGCCTGCTTCCCACCTCTGCAGATTTAGGTTGCGCAGGGTTGCAAGGGAGACTTTCACTTCAGGGGAGAAGTAGTGTCGGCCGGTGCCAGGGTCTCCTCCTGCCCCTTGCCTTCACCAGGGCCAGGGCTAGTGGGGAGCACGTGGGGGGGCTGGGCAGATGCATGTGGGGGCCTCTGGGCTGCACCCTGGATTCTGGCTCTGTCCTGACACTGCCTTCTCCTTGCAGTTCGGCCTCTGGGCCTCATGGCTGGCATGGCTGGCCATCACCACATTGGCCTTCCTGAAGGTCTACCACAACTACCGCCAGGAGGACCTGTTGGACAGCCTGGTCCACGAGAAGGAGCTGCTGCTGGCCAGGCAGGGCCCTCGTACCTCCTTCCAAGGGGAGAAGAGCGCCGTCATCTAGGCTCTACGCTGGCAGCCTGCCCCTGCCCACAGGCCCCGCCTGGGCCCGCCCAGCCCTGCATGCACCCCTGGCCCTGCCTGCAGCAAGGTGAGCGCTGACTCCCGCTGGGGCCCAGCAGCTGGCAGTAGGGTGGAGCCTGGGCAGGGGTGTCCATGCTCTGCCTCCTGGAGTGCTGGGCTGTGAGCACGTACATGTGGATAGGGTGTGTGTGAGCAGATCGCAGAGATGGGGCACCTGTGGCCCCTAGAAGAAGGGCAGCGACTCTCTTGTCCCACCCAGTGGTGGCAGAGCCTGGTGCAAGTCCTTAGCACTCTGCTGAGGAGAGCCAGCATCCCCTCTTCTTGGGGGTCCCCATCCTGTTCCAGGGAAAGGGCCCTAAGGTAGAAGAGCCCCCCAACCCCAACCCTCATCCTAACCCTTCAGAAGTGTGTTTCCAGTGTGTTCTCCCAGCTTGGGCTCTGTGTGGCCTGGGGCCGCCCCAAAAGGCCTGGGATGGTCCCAAGAAACAGGGCCAGCTTGTCAGGGTGTGGGGCAGGTAGGTGCTGTAAGGAAGACCCAGGTCAGGGGTGAGGGTGTGGGCTCAAGCTCAGCTGAGGGTTTCCAGTGGGGTGCCAGGTACTTGGCATGGTGTTTGGACAGTCTGAGGCTCCGAAGCTGATGTCATCCTGGGTCCCTAATCACCGGACATGGGGACCCTTTCTTGCCTGAGAGCTGCTTACCTGTCCCCTACACATGGTGTTGTGGCTTCTGCCTTGCCTCTGCTCTGTCCCCCATTTCCGCTGCAGCTGCCTGGGGCCCCGGGAGTCGCTGAAGCTGGTGTGGTTTCCTGGGCCCGTGGACCCTGCCCAGCCTTGCTGGCCTTGCGCCACTGTACCCGCAGGCCTGGGAGCTGGTCTGGGGTGGCAGAGCCCTGGGCAGGAGGCAGGAGGCAGGAGGCAGGAGGCAGGAGGGGCGGGCTGCCTGGTCCCCACCGCGGCTGCACTGCTGCCCCCAGATACCCTGGCTTCTCTCTGGCTTCTCCCAAGCGCACCTTGTTTTAGCCCTACTTCTGGCTGAACTGAAAGTGAAGATTCTCAAGTTTCCATGTATCTATTTCTCCAAGTCAAAATAAAACTCAGAGCCCCAGCATCTCTGGAATGCAGTTTGTTCCTGTGCCCCCAGCCCCAGCCGCCAGCTTGGCTGTGTCCGTCTGTTCTTCGTTCCAGTTCTTCAGAGGCTTCTAGGAAGGGTCCTCCGTGAGGCTGTGGCTTGGTGTCTGCATTTCTAGGGCTGGGGTCCCCGAGTGCGGACGCTGGGTGTCTCCGGGGGCGGTTCCCCAGGCAGTGCTTAGTGAGAAGTGGCTGGACGTGGACTTGTGTGCCCCACAGTGGACAGGCCCACGCTGGGCCTCGGTGCGGAGCAGGAGGAGCACCCTCCGGGGAGGGGTGGCAGGGCAGCACCCCAGGCCCAGAGAGGGTTGAGAGTCCCCTCTCAGAGCCTCCAGAATTCGGCACGACAGTGGCCTGCTCGCCCCAGCAGATGTGTAGTGAGGTGAATCCTGGGGGGACTGGCCTGGGCAGGGGGCGGTCACCATGGTGACAGCTGATGCCGGAGGTGCCCATCCCTTGTTGTGGTCCCTTCTGTGCCGTCTCCATGGGGCTCCCCTACGCTGGGACCCCCGGATTCTGAATCTGGAGGAGACCCTAGGGTCTCTGAGGCCAGGTGAGGGTGAGTGAGACCCAGAGCAGACCGAGGGAAGTAAGGGGCAGGTGGAACTCGTTGGGGGATGCAGCCCGGGGCTCAGCAGGCCATGAGATGTCCTGCAGGGCAGCTGAGCGGGCTGAGGCAAGGAGGGGAGGCCCCGGTGTACAGCAGGCTGCTGGCCGCTGAGGGCCTCTCAAGCTGGGCTGCCCGCTGCTTCCCCTGAACCCCAGCCCAGAAGCTGACACGGGTGCTGTAAGGGAAAGTGCCTCTCAGCACTGCACTAGTGCTGGGACGGATGCCAAGGTCAGAGGCTGCAGTGCAGATGCCCAGCCATGCCCCAGGTGGCGCTCCCTGCTGTCCCCCTCGTATCTGACCTGAGCCTCATTTGCCTCTGGTCTGTTGGGGTCCTGGGGGCATGGCAGGGGTGTCTGGCCAGGAGAATGGTGCCCCACGGTGGACTCCCGGGGAGGGCACCCCACATGCAGGGCCTTCTCCCCATGGGGTGCAGCCCTCAGGATGGCAGCAGTGCATCCCAGCAGACGCAGAGCTGCACTTGGTGAAGCACAGTTGGCCCCAGGCAGAGGCCGGGCAAGGCGGGATGGCAGCTACTGGTCCTTTCCCAGCCACCTCCCCAGCACCTGACACCAGGGAGAGGAGGGCTGTACTGAGAGGAGCAGGGTGCCTGCTGCGTGCCCCCACAGCAGCCCTGCAGGCTCCTCTAGTTATGCCAAGCGCCACCCAGCAGGGCTGTCTCCTGGTCAGCTCCAGAGCCCGAGACCAGGGCTCCCTGTAGCCTCACCTGCCAGGCTGTCCCATGGTGACCCCGCCACTGGCCATGGTCAGAACCGCAGGAGGCAGTGCCAGCAGCTCAGGGCCGTGTGCCAGAGGCGCAGAACAAGGACCAGGAGCTGGGCCCAGAGGTCCTCCAGGGCTGCGGTGACGGACTTGGCCCTGCTGCAGTACAGGCCCAGCACCACCCCGAGCAGGATGCACAGAGCCAGCCGCAGAAGCAGGGGACATCTCTGGGGCACCAGGCGCCGTGGCCCACCTGTGTGTGCCAGGGACAGGGGCTGCGGAGTGGCCCTGTTGGGCAGCAGGGGTGCTGAGGGGGTCGGGGTGCCAAGGCCGGTGGGGTGGGGAGAGCAGTTGCTCCACGGGGTGGGCCAGGGTCAGGGCTCAGGGGCTGGGCTCACGACTCACCACCGCCGGCCACCGGGGGCTCCCTGCACGCGATATCTGTGAAGGGGCCACGATGTGCAGTCTGCCGAGCACCCGCCGTTCCCACCCCGTCCACTGGAGCCATGGGCAGTGCAGCCCTGACCCTCTCCGGAGGATGGTAGCTGGGCATCCCCCCACCCTGTGTCCTGGGGGCCTTGTGGGTGTTACGGGGTTCTGCCTGGGACCACAGGACAGGGGCTGGGGTTCTCACCCCGGCCCGCCCAGACCCTGCCACCAGCCCCCACTTGCCCGAATGCCCTCTCACAGTGAACGGCCACTTCCAGGGGCTCCCGGAACCGCACATGTCTCGAGGTCCTCGGTGGCTCAGCCTTGTGGGGCCCACGCTCTGGCCAGCTCCGTCTCAGGATGGATGGGGGGTGCTTCCTGTCTCCCTCCTGGGGAAAGAGGGGGACAGAGGCCGTGAGCCCCTCCTGCTGGCCACTGGCCACTCTAACCACCTTTCCTGCCACCTCGTCTGGGCTCTGTGCAAGGGCAGCTGGTGCACAGGACCCGAGAGGCGTGGCGATGCTGTCCTGCCCTGGCACCAGCCTCAGCCTCCGTGGCTGCTGTTCCGTCCTGGTGGGATCTGAAGTCTTAAGTGGACGAGGTCATGTCCTGGACTTTGTTCCCACTAGTGCCCATGCTCAGGGTGACTGTCCATGCCACCAGGGAGAACAGTACCACTTCACAGCAGGCGGTGGGTGGGGAGGAGCCCCTTGGACTGTAGTCCTCGGCCCAAGTCCACACAGACTACGGCCTTCCGGGGGCCCAGAGAAAGGATGGTGGCCACAGGACTCAGCCACTGTCGACAGCACTGCTCCAAGAACCCTGGAGGGCTGTGTGCACAGCCTGGGATGGGGCAAGAGGTGCTGGCAGCCCTGACCCAGCCAGGTGTGCCCACTGCCCAGGGCGATACCAGGCCCGGCCCTCGGCCTCGGTAGCGTTGGAGGCTGGGCTGCTGTTCAGGGGAGCTTGGGACAGACTAGAGGGCATGTGGGTGAGGGGCAGTTCAGTGGGGCTGGGCTAGGGCAGCACCAGGCTGGCCTCAGGCCATAGCAGGCCACTGCAGTCCCCCAAAGAGTGGGCCTCCCTCTTCCTGGCCAGACTCCACCTGGCTAAAGGGCCCTACCAGAGCACCCGCTGGCCCTGAACCCAGTGGGCCTCCGTGTCCTTGTCTGTGACCCAGGAGGCCGGCTGTTCTGTGGGTGAGAGGACTGGGAGCCAGGCTACCCCCTGTGCTTGTGCTGGCCATGGGTGACTACCCTGCCAGCTGGGGCAGCCTACTGCCCTGCTGGGCCACACCAGTCTCTGTTCTGAGGTCTGGGCCCTCCGTGAGGCCTTGCCTGCTCACCAGAGAAACCCTGCTGTGCCATCTGCTCTGCCGGTGTCCTTGACCCCTGTGTCCTGCACCAGTCTGCTGAGTAACAGCCTGGCTGTGCCATCCTCACCCCCTCCCCTGCCACCCGACCCTCCACCCTCCAGCCCTACCCACCTGCTGTCCTCCTTGGCTGGCCTCGGGCCTCCCACCGCACCATGCCCTGGCTGCAGGGTGAGGCCTGGAGCCCTCTGCCCTCTCCTGTCCACCCCGGAGCCCAGAGTCCTCACCACGAGCCACTGCCTTGGGCAGTCTTTCCCACCTCTGCCTGGGGCTGTACCCAGCTCCCTGCGGCCTCCTCATCCTTCCGGGTCCGACGCAGGGCTTCCGGGCCGGAGTCAGGGCTCAGGGCTTGAGCTGTGGTCCTCATTTACTGGAGCATGGTGCTGAGGTGGGAGCGAGAAGGTCACAGAGCCAGTGAGTCCACGGCGCTTCTAGATGCTTAGCCTCCCCCTAGGCAATCTCCCCTGCCACCAGCGCCTACTCACCATCCCCTTTCCTGGCTGCACAGGACCCCATGGCTGCCATCCCCTAGTTTACAGTCACCCTCCGCTCGGGGTGCTCTGAAGTTTACAGCCTGTTATTGTCATTTGCAATTTTTGAGACTATAGGTCTCTGTTGCTTGCCCTCTGCGGGGCCAGGGGATGGAATGGGGATCTCTCATGGCCAGGGCCATGCAGGTCCCAGGGAAGGCCCTCCAGGGCTCCTGCCACCTTGCTGGCTGAGCCCTGAGACCCAGGCCACCCGTAGCTTTGCCCCAACCGTGCCCCTGTCCCCGCCCCCTGAGCCCTCTCTGTCTCTGTCTGATTCTTCGCTCTGCGTCCTGTGGCTCCCTCTGGCTGTACAGGTGCCCGTGTCCCCCTGTGGCTCGGCCCCTCACCCACACACTCGGCTGCTCTGCTCTGGGCTCTCTTTCATGCCCCTAGCAGGTCCTTGGCCCCAAGCTCCCCAGTCTAGCTCCAGTCAGAGCCCCCTGAGCGCCAGGCGTCAGATCCACAAGGGCTGGGCCCTGAGCCCTCATTCACCAGGGCACTGAGGCCAGAGAGCATGGAGATCTCTGGGTGAACACAGGGGACTGGGCCCTTTGTCCTAGTTGCACAGTTGCCCGCCACCTCCCCCAGGTTGCTCATGTTGGGTCTTCAGTGGTCACTGCAGGCCGTGGATGTGAAAGCTCACCCAACACGGACCCCCAGCCCTGTCGCAGGGTGAGAGCCAGAGAGCAGGGGCTTCTGCTGTCGCCAAGCTCGGCACCTTAGGGCTGAGATAACAGGGCTGCTCAGGACCCCCAGGGGCCTTGCACTGCCTGCTCGGGTCCAGTTACTGGAGAAGCAAGTGGCGTCTGAGCCATTGCTGCTGCATCAGGTTTTACTGAGAATTGGGTCAGGGAAGGAGCAGCAGGTGGCTGGGGCAGGTGGGGTGTCCTGGCCCTGTGGGGGTGGGGCTGAGAGGCTGTGTGTGTGTGAGGAGCAGTCGCGTGTGAAGGGTGTCTGCGTGTGTGTGTGCACACATGTGTGTGCACCTGGGTGGTGGTTGCACGCACACAGTATGTGCACATGTGTCTGAAATGTGCGTGGACCTGAGCGATGTGTGAGGCTGCAGGCCCTGGGCCACCTGCTGGCCCTCAGGAGCAGCAATGGCCCCAGTTCTGGGCCCAGCATGGATGAGCGAGTGTCTGGGGTGTGCCGGGAGGGGCCTGCAGCGATGCCTCTGTGCAGTGGCCATCCCTTGGGGTGGCTGCACTCACCCTGGTGCTGGGCTGGGCAGTGAGGACATCTGTGGCCACCCTCCCCCGCCTGCAGCTCTTTGGGGACCCTGGGTGTCTCCAGGTAGGGCTGAGGAGGGGGGACCTCACTCATGCTTCTCACAAGGGAGGGAGCTGCCAGGAAGACTCGGACCCTTGCCATCCCTAGTGACTGGCTCATCTGGTCCTGGCAACCTTGGTCAAGTGGAGAATGACCTTTCTGTTGTGACAAGGGGGTGGCAGAAGCAGGTGGAGCCACTGGGTGTCACCTCTGCCCAGCCTGGAGCAAGGCCCCAGTGGCAGGGACAGGGTGTAACTCCAGTGCACTTGCTTGGCAGCCAGCTCATGACAGAAGAGTGATAAAGGGTGGAAAATAGTTCCAGGAGCCCAGGCCTGCAGAGCGTCACCGTCAGGGAGGAAGGCCGCCCCGCCCCGCCCCTCTGGGAGGCTGAAGAACCTGGGGGCCTCCTAGACCCACGGCTCTGTGCCTGCTCCAGTGGGCAGGCACCGCAAAGCTCCAGGGCTGGGTCTGGATGCGGGAGCCTGGGCAGGAGGGCACAGGGTCTGCCACCTTCCTGGGCTCAGATGGAGCATGGGAAGGGCTCTCAGTCCAGGAGCAGGCCCAGGGTCCCCGGCTGGAGGGCCAGGGTCCTGTGTACTTCCAAGACCTGGCCACAGCCACATCCAGAAGACCATGGTGTCCTCTGGGGGTTGGCTGGTGCCCCCCTCCCCTAACGGAGCCTCTGGAAGTGACTAATGTACCCGCCTGCTGCCCCCCTCCTGCCCTGGGAGGAAGGTGGCATAGTATTGTGCCTGCCCTGTCGGCGCCTGGGACACTTCCCCCATCACCCAAAGCCTGTCACAGGGCAGCGCCTCCTCATGGCAGCTGGCGTGTGGGTGACCCCGGGCCCCGCCTGCCCCGTGAGGGACTGCTTTCCTCTGCTCTCACCACTGGTCAGGGCTCCCCCACCCCACACCTGCACTGGCCCTGGCTGCCTAGGCTGGCTGACCTGCTGCAGGCGGCCACCTCTGTGGGGCTTGAGGGAACATGTACATATGTGCGCGCGCACACACACACACACACACACTCACTGCCCACCTGGCTCCTGCGGCTTGGCCCTGTCTTTCGGGACGGCCCTCCCGCCTGGCCCCTGATCCGATCACTGAAGACAGAGCCTCCGCAGGGCGGAACCCGAGCCGTCACCACTCACAGCCCGGCCAGGAAGTTTCCATTACGGCAGCTGGGGCCGGCGCCTTCTTGCCCTCTGGACAGTGGATGGCGGGGAGATGGCCCTGCGCCAGCGTGGTGGGGTCTGTCTCCCAGGCACCTGCCCAGCCTGGAGCAGATGGAGCCCAAGGACTGAGGCCACAGAGGCTAGAGAGGGAACACGACAGCTGGGGGCCACATGGGCCTCCCCTCTGCAGGGTGGAGGCGGGAGCAGGAGGGCGTGGGGCTCCTGTCTGCTCACTGGCAGCTCCCCAGACAAACATGCTTTTCCCACTTAAGCAAGAGGGAGAGCTCTTGGCGCAGTGCCAGCAGGCGGGACCAAGCGTCCTCTGGCCTTGGCGGCCTCCGCTGGCCTTGGTTAGGGGACAGGGAGAGGAACTGACCCCATGACCCCAGGCCTCCTCCCCATGTGCCTGGTGTCATCCCCACACCCTAAAGATGGCCTCTGCGGGGTTGGGTCAGGTCGCTGGGGTCTTGGTCAGTTCAGCTAGCCGGGAGGCTTGAGTTCCAGGGCCAGAGTGCCAGGAGCCCTCACCAGTCCCACTGACGAGGAGACACGGGCTCAGGGGCAGAGGTTGTAGGGTCCCCAGATGCCCCGTTTGCTGGAATGTCCCTGCCCTGGGACACCCCCAGTCCTGGGTGGACAGGAGGGTAGCCATGATGGAGTACGCCCAGAGCACTCAATGTGACTGCCACTGTGGCCTGCGTGGCCTCAGCCGCCTCCCAGGTTCCCTCCATGCCCGTTGCCGGGCAGGAAGTCAGCACCTGTCTTCCTCTTCCCCTGGCTCCGCCCCACCACACCAGTGGGATGAAACTGGCTCTTCGGTCTGGGGCTGGGGCATGGCCCAGTGATGTCCCCACCCATCTCTCTGCTCTTGGGAGGTGGGGCTAGGCCTGGGCACGGCACACAGGCTACGCAGATGACCAGGCCTCTCCCAGGCTCTGGCTGCTACCCAATGAGGAGCCATCCAGCTGGCAAGGCCTGGGCTGAGGCTGCTCCCCTCTGGCAGAAATAGAAATCCCTTGTTCTCCACTGGATGGCTCTTTCCCAGGCCCCCACGGGGGTTGGGGGGAGGTCAGGCCAGGCCTGTAGACCAGGTTGGAGGTCAGGGCCACTGGCCCCGCCTGAGCCCTACATGGCTTCCAGGCTGACTCCAGAGCTGGTGGCTCCCTAAACCCTGTGGCTGGAATGCAGGGCAGGGGTGGATGGGTGTGGGCAGTGAGGGGTGCCGTGGAGGGAGGCAGCCCCTCACCAGGTTCCCTGCCTGTGCGGTGTCCTGCCTTTGGGCCTGGCTAAGCTCAGTAGCACCCTGGCAGGGGCAGGGTCCAGCCTGGGGAGGGGGTCCCAGCCTTCCCCAGGGTCTGTCTGCCTGGTGTGCTGGGGTCTGTTGTACCTGCATTTTCTTTTACATGAGATAAAAGCACTCAGAGAGGTGATACGTGTGCCCCAAGTCACACAGAGGGAAGTGGCAGGTGGGCTCAGGCTGGACATGTGCTGGCCTAGAGGAGTCAGTTCTGAGACCGGCCTTTGATGGCCATGGTATAGGGGTCCTTGTGTCATTCATTAGGAGTGGGGGCACCTCCTCCTGGGAACCTGGCTAGTTTTCCAAACATGGGGGCCAGGGCCAGCTGGGGCTTTGTGTGGCCTGAACCCACTGGGTGTGCTGAAGCCACAGGGGCTGAACGGGCATCCGGTTGGCACCCCCTGGCTCCATGTCCATGCTAGGCTGGACACTGAGCTTCCCTGTCCCACAGGGAGCAGGACTCTGCCTGGACATGGAGACAACAGGAATGAACATTGTGCTCCAATCCAGCGCAGTGGGGGCACACTGACTCCTGTTGCAGGGACACCACTGAAGAGGGCTGGGAACAGATGGTGTCCCCACAGCTTGGGTTTGGGGAAGAACAACGTTTAGGGGTCATGAGAGCCACCACCCAGCAGAGCCCTGCCCTGGCTTCCAGGACCACAGAGTGGAGTCTGCCCAGCTCCTCTGCCCACCCTGGGCCAGCAGGAAGGAGCAGCTGGTTCCAGGCCTCCCCGGGGCTGCCCATGGCCTGCTGTCCCTGGAGAAGGCATCCCCAGTGCCCTGGGATGCTGGCAGCACTGGATCAGCGCAGGTCCTCCCAAAGTCTGCACTGTTCCTGCCACACACACAGCCCCCAGAGCCCTGCTGGGTGCTGGGCAGGAAAAGGCGGGTCTTGGGCTCCACCATGGCAGGTCTGGTTCGGGAGCTAGCCCTGCACGGTGGTGGGCTCTCTGTGCCTGGCACGGTGATGCCGTCAAGGTTTGCTTCAGTTCTGTTCCTGTCCCCACCAGTGCTCCAGAGTGAGCCTGGCCTCTTCCCTGTGATTCTGGGGTAAGTGCATCCAGCACCAGCCACTCCCGGGCCCACAGCTCCTGGAGGCCTCAGCAGCTTTGCCCACCAGGGCCTGGTGGGCATGGGGACACAAGGCCGAGTATGTACAGAGACCTGGGGGGGCCCTGCCTGGGGTGTAGCCCCAGGACATACTTCCTGGGAGCAGGGCCCAGGACTTGCACTGGAAGGTGGCCCCACAGTGCGTTCAGGGTGCAGGGAGCGTTGCCCATGCTGGGGTCTAGGATGCACAGCCCCAGGGCTGCAGGGGGGCTGGCTAGGGTCCACAGGCACCTGCAGCCTTTGGGGCACAGGAGGTGGGGCCCCACCAGACAGAGCTGCCTGAGGGAGGGACCATGGGCAGTGCAGGCAAGGGCTGGCTCCCACCTTTGGTGATGGTGGGACAGTGTGCTTGGCCCGAAGCAGGGATTTCCAGCCTCCAGGACTGCGTCTGGTCACTCCATAGCCAGCTGTGGCCTCCCTGGGGGACGAGGGCATTGGCTTCATGTCGGAGGCTGCTGGCCCCCTCGGTTGGAGTCTGGGACATCAGCCCTGTCACTGCCAGCAGCGGAGATAATGGGAGCCTCTGGGCCCCGTTTCCCTTGCCCTAAATTATTCATGACCTCCAAGAGGCTGTAAACGTCCTGGTCTCTCCATGGGAGCCATAATTACAATGATAAATTTTCTTTATAAAGTCAGTGCCCCCGCAAGCCGACTGCCTGGGGGGCTGCCCAAAGCTGCCATGACAGCTGTTTTGCAGGCAGGGACTGGTGTGCGGGAGCGGGGCTGCCAGGCCAAGCTTGGACAGGAGGCCGTAGGCTGCGGCTAGGATGTGCTCGGAACCTCGGTGTGTCCACCTGGGTCACCAGCAGCTGCTCACTCCTCACTGAGCACTGGACCCCACCATCCAGCTTGGCTCTGTCTGGCCCAGGGCTTCCACAAAGGAGGCTCATCAGTCACCACGGGCCGCGTGTCCCCTGGGCTTGCCGGCCGGCCCTGCCATGCTCTTGTCCCACCAGCAACAGACACGGGCTCTGGTGATGGCTGTGTGTCTTGCCAGGCCTGGCAACTCCCTGCCAAGCCTGGTGCCTACAGCTGCTGACTCTGCCACGTGGCCTTGAGGACCAGTGTCACGGACGCCTCCCCTGGGACTCCTGGCCTTGCGGTGACTCGGCAGGTGGGCCAGTGCGGTGCTCTCACAGGGCTGACCTGGTTGATCCATCACAGCAGTGGAGAGTGGCCCAGAGCTGGATGTCCTCTACCTTTGCTGTACTGGAGTGCCCTGTTTTGGGGCTGCCTCCCAGTATCCTCTGGACCCCATGTGCGGACACAGATTCTTCTGACTTTCACAGGTCCCAGGGGCCTCCTGAGCTGCTGGCCTGGCAGGGGGTCAGCCTCTGGGACCCAGGAAGCAGACCTGGATATGGATAGTGCCAGTGCCCATCTGGGACTCGGCACTGTTGTGGTCCCAAGGGCAGAGCCAAAGGGGCCAAGGCCACTCTGGTTAAACTCACCTGGTGACCCAGCAACCTTCAGACCCAGCCTGGCGCCTCCCTGGACCTGGCATGTGGCAGAGCCGCTGTGGGCCCCCTGACCCTCACCAGAGCCTCTGGGTGGGCAGAATCAAGGAGTGGTGAGGCTCTGAGCTCTTGTGACCAGCAGAGGGTGCCCATCAGCCTGTCAGAGCCACCCCAGGACAGGGCTGCTCCACTCGCCCACAGGGATCATGGTAGACAATGGTGGCTGAAGGGCCAGGACCCCATGGCCTCGGCTGTGGGCTGTGTGTCCTTTTCAGCGTGCTCAGAGGGACAGCAGCACAGCTTCACTGGCTGCCAAGCCGACACTCATCCAGCTTGACTTGGGCTGACCTGCCCTGCTGCTGGGAAGGTCCTGTGGCTGCAGCATCTCAGGCTGCCCAGGCAGCAGAGGGGCACAGATTGTCCTGTGGTGCTGCCTTCCCTTGCCTGCCTTGGGAAAGGCCTGGTGTCACGGTGCTCACCCTGTACATCACCGGTTCCCCCAGACACAGGCTGGAGTTGTCAGGTGTCTGGATCCACACAGGCCAGAGGACAGTGGCCAGGCAGGTAGCCCTAGGTCTCCAAGACCCTTGGATGTCCCCATGCTCATGACCCACTGGCCTGGATCACACAGCACAGTATGAAACCAGGCTGACCCAGTGGGGTCCCCAGGCAAGGAGGACGCTGTGCTCACTCTGCGGGGGAAGAGTGGACACAGGTCCTGGACTGTAGCCACTGCAGGGGCTGGGAAGAGTGGGGTGGGGAGGAGGAGGACCAGGCAGTGTCGGGAGGAGGCATTCAGGGTTGGCAGAGTATGTGGCCCTGAGTCTCTTGTCTGCTGTATGGTGTGGGTACAGGCTGGCCAGGGAGGGGCCACCAGGCTGGCAGAGGCCCTGCAGTCAGGAGGAAAGCAGTTGGTGGCTCTGAAGGGCTGTGGCACCCCTGAGTGTCCCGTCCCGAGGAGCCTGGGCAGAGCTGGGAGGAGCTGGGAAGCCTCCCCTACCTGCCTGTGTCCCAGGGGTCCCAGGGCTGTGGATAGCCAGCCAGGGGCCAGCCAGGGTCTCCTGGACCAGAGGGCAGGGGCTGGCGGCCTAATGGGGTGACTGGCAGGGCTGTGGCCCGTGTCCTGGTGGAGGGGAGACCAGGCTGAGGAGCACCCAGCCCTGCTGATGTAGCATCCTGTGCCATGGACGAAGCCAGCATGGCCTGAGTCTTATTTCAGTTTCTTCCTGAGGACAAACTTGGTTTGCTGTGCGGAGCCCAGCACTTTGTGTCCCAGTGGCATTATCCTGACCCCCAGCACCCTCGGTCACACCCTCACACAGCCCTGAAGATGCCTCCAGGCAGCCACCGCTGCCAGCCTCAAGGCCATCACTGAGATTGTACACCAAGTGGTGAGTCCAGGTGGGGCCCCTGAGGGCTGTGGTGGGGACATCCCCTGGTGTGTGCGGTGACGGCTAGGCACACCTGTGAGAGCTGGGTGCGCCATTGAGGGTGACCTACAGTGACTCGCCCCCTACGGAGCCAGTGGGAGGCGAAGAGCTGCAGAATGCTGGCAGCATCGTTACGGTTCCCGCGATAGGTGTCATCGGACAGGGTCCTGGCACTCAGGGGCTCATGGGTGTTGCTTTGAGAAGAGCTGGCCCCCATGATGCCCTGCGGGCACAGGCACCCCTCCGGGGGCCTGGAGAAGAGCAGAGGCCGCCCTCACACTGCAGCCCCTGCCCAGTCCTGGCACACAAGTGCTCCTGCTGCGGCCCTGCCTTGGCCCCCGGAGGTGACGGGCAGCATCTGCACCAGGAGCGCTGGCGGAAGCAGAGCAGAGGCCTGCATGGGCCTGGCTGCCACTTAAACAGAGTACAGTTTGGTGTTGGGGTCTGTGCTTAGATCTTCAACCCCACAACAGTGTGCACCGTGAAGGCACAAAGGAGTGAGACATGGCGTGATCCTCAGGGCTGCAGGAAGACTGAATCCTCTGCAGAGCTCGTAACTCTGCTGGCCGCTGGCAGACTAATGCTGGCCAGCCTGTGTTAATCAGAACAAGCAAGGAGCTGAGTGGACAGTGGAGGAAACCTGAGCAGGATCTTGGGAGGGTTCAGTGACCCCTCAGGGCAACAGACGATGCTGATTAAGGAAAACCATCCAGGAAGCCTCTAGGTGGCCTCAGCTGTGGCCGGAGGTGTCTCCTCGGTCTCAGTTCAGCCATGCCCAGGCCACATCACAGCCCTGCATGTGTATTCAGCTTCAACGGCTCCAACAGTTTGGGGATCCTGGGCAGGGACCCCACACCCTGATCACAGTGGAGACAGGCTTGCTGGAGGAGCAGGTGCAGGCGCTGTGGATCCCAGGTACAGAGCACACCAGGGCGAAGGCACTTGCTGGCTCTCGGGTGACTTGCACCCAGCCGCTCACCCCATCCCACCGACCTTGGCTGCTGTGGCCTTGCCCTGCCCCGCTGCCTGGTACCTGGCTCCCCTTTAGCTTCCATCCTGCCAGGCTTGGAGGACCGGGTGGGATTGCAGGGCTGGGGCTGAGTGGCTGTGGCAGACTGGTGCCGCCTGCCCCCAGCTCCATGCCTGCAAGGACCCCTGCCCTGCATCTGGGTCCAGGGTACTGTGAGGGGCACATGTGGGCACAGGGCCTGTGTCCCTGGGTACCATTATAGGGATCACTCCCTCAAGGGCCCGTGTATCCCTTTGGGTCACCCTCCATTCTGGGGGACAGATGCTGGGGTGCTTGGGGGGGGTCTGTGGCTGCCCATCTGCCTGGGCTCCACCCAAGCGCTGCCCAAATGGCTGAGGTTGAGGGTGAGGGTGCCCCACGCTGTCCCTACCATTATGACACATGTATCCCTGTTATGGATTAAAAACTAGTGGTCAACTTAAGGCCAGGTGAATGAAATTGGCATGGTGCTGAGTGTGGATGGCCCACCTGAGGGAACTTGCCAGCATAAAAGGAGACGTGGACAGGAAGAGTGGGGTGTTGTGGGTCCTCCTGGAGGAGCTTGTCATGCTGGCTCCCCTGATAGGAACTCAGCTGTTAGCACTGGAGGACCTTGTTGCTGAGAGTGGCTGCGGTTTCTTTTGGGGGAGCTCTGGTCCTTACTTTGAGTATCACCTCCTGTCTCTGGAGGGGGAGATGTGTGCTGTTTAATCTCCAGGAGAAGATTGTCGTGCTGGCTTCCTGGCATGTACTCGACTGGTACTGTCAGAGGAGCTCGGGACCTCTTTGCTGAGGATGGCTGTGGTGCTTTTCAGGGGATCCCTGGTTCTTATTTTGAGCGTGACTTCTCAGCTCCAGCATAGAACCCTCAACCTACCAGCACAGCTCCTTCACCCCCTGGCACAGACTTTCCAGCTTCCACCACTGACCTTTGGACCTCCTCAGCTCAGATCTGTAAAACAGACTGGCGTGAGTCAATGTCATGGGCTCTAGACCTCCAGCTGGACTCGTGGGAGGCACTATTGTGGGCTCTAGGTCTTCATCTGGACTCATGTAGGACGTTGCTGTGGGATCCAGGCCCTTGGCTGAATATTCTGGGTCTCTAGTGCTGTGGACAGATTTCTTGCACTTTCTTGTATTTAACTCTGGGTGGGCATCATAAAATAGTATTATAAATTCCGTGTCCTGTATGTAATTGCTCTCCTTGCAGCCCTGTCCATGCCCTGCTCCGCCAGTTGCAGGCAAGGAGGCTGTGGAGAAGCAGGGAGGGCGCTTATTGTTCACTGTATGAGAACATGATGGAGTCACTAAAATCCTCCTTCTCAGAGCATTAAAAGTAGAGGGGAATTGATCTAGGTGAAAAGTCTCTTCCTCTTTGGGCTTATTTAGAGTTTCCCTGCTGCCTTCTCTGTATAGCACGTCTAACTGCCTGCTGTGGCCTGGGCTGGCAGCAGCCTGACTGCCTGCCCATGTGGTGGCATTACCGCTCCCTGCTCTGCTGACCTGGCGTCCCCGGGGCCCATGAGGGTCATGCCTGCTCTGCAGTCTGCTATGGCTCCTGCATGCCCCGGGCCAGGCTCCTCTCACTCCCTGAGCCTGTCTCTGCCCGGGGTCTCCACTCCCCTGGATGGCCACCTGAACCTCCTTAGCCCCATCCTGAAGAGTCTGGCCTGGAGGAGGCCCTGATGCATCCGGGCTGCCACAAGGGCGCCTTGCGTGGGAGCCATCTGTTCTCCACTGCAGTGGAAGGGAAGCCGGCAGGGGAGGCTGGCCAGGTGCAATTCATTCTCTGAGTGCTTCCAGAGCAGAGAGAGGACGGACTCTACTCTGTCCTTCCTGACTCTGGAGCTGGCTGGCCATGCTGCCCACAGAACACCCAGCTTGGCCTAGAACCGCACGTGGCTCCCCACAGGTTGGCTTTCCCGATACCCACCCCATGGCCCAGGAGCTGGCTCACACCCCAAGCACCCAAGGCGGCATCAGCAGCCCTCTTGGAGGGGGCAAGAACACTTGGGGTGGTCTCCCGTTCAGGAAGCCCCCACACGGGGAGTGGTGGGTGCCCTGTCCTGCCACCAGAAGGCCCTGCAGCCTGGAGCTGCCCTCTGACTGGCCTGACACCCTTGCCCATGAGCACAGGGGCTCAGGCTGCAGGCTGAGTGGCCCCCATCCCTCCAGCCCAGCCTGACTTGCAGGTGGTGGGGGCACCAAGGGGGGAAACTGAGGCCCAAAGCCTGACCTAAGACCCCACTAGGTGGACTCAGGGGCACCAGATTGCACACGCTCAGATGTACTGCATCCCCCATGTCAGGCAGGGTGCTGGGCATGAAGGTGTGCAGGGCGAGGCCCTGGGGACCTAGTGGCCCCGTCACAGGTGGCCCAGGGCCCAGCTGCGCAGGCAGAGCTGCAGTGAGCCAGACCGGGAGGAGGAGGTGTGTGACGGTGGCCTGGCCTCAGCGGGGTGGCCAGAGCTCCCAGTCCCACAGGGGCCCTGCCTGCCCACTCAGCCACCAGGGCCCCGGGGAGGCCCTGGGGTCAGCCTGGACCTCTGTCCTGGGGGGATGGCATGTGGCAAGGCTTGAGGTGCCACATCAGTGTCCCCTTCCTGCCACCCTGCCAGCGGGAGGACACAGCTGGGGCTGAGACATCTCGGTGAGGACCGATGTTGACTAGAATCTTTGTAAGTTTTTTATAAGAGCAGTAACGACTTTTCCGAGACAATACCGGGGCTGGGGAGGATTTACAGAGCTTCAGGAATGAGAATTTGATTAGCAATCAGGAGCCTTTGCGACACCCCCTGCCACTGTGTTTACATGTTGTCCACTGGATTTTCCCTCCGAGGACCGACTCCTCTGAGGGTCAGGCTCCTTCCCAGGTGGCGCCCCCTGGGGGGCCCCCCGGGGACCCCAAGACTGTTGTCTCTGCAGGTAGCAGCCAAGGTATGGCCAGGACACACCAGCAAGTAGAGGGAAGCGAAGGGTTGATGTCCACCCACGTGGGCCATGGGCCACCAGGTGGCGACAGAGGACCAGTCAGCGAGGTCGGGGTGTACTCCAGGGCAGGCGGAAGAGAGACGCCCCGGGAGGTGGCCTCTGCCTGGTAGTTGGACGTTGTCCTCTGCCTAACAAGGGCTGTGTAGAATCCAAAGCAGGGACCACACCCGGACACAGCGCCACTCCCAGGCCTCCACCTGGGCCGCCCCACTCCTGGGCTAGCTCTACTGTGGAGACCCAGGGAGCTCTACCCTCCTCTGAGTGTCCTCACCTGTCAGGGTACATGGGGGTCGGGGGCTTCCTGGACAGGGGCAAACCCCTCGTGGGGCTTTATGTGACCGAGGGTCCCAACCTGGAGGGCTCTGGTTGCTGGCTGTGGTGCCATCTTCTTTGCCATCCTGAGTCCCAGAAAGGGCCTGGGTCCTCCTGATCCAATCCCAGTATGACAGTGCTGGGTACAGACACCCTGGGGTCCTGAGGCAGGACTCAATTCCCCTGTGGTACAGAGGAGGGGCCCTCTAATGAACCTTCTTATGGTGCAGCCCTGTGTAGGCACCAGCTCACAGCTGAGACCTCCCAGGTGATGTCCCCAGATAGCCTCTTGGTCCCCTGCCCACTGCCCTGCCTGGGCAGCCTGGCCCTGTACAGACACCCCACTTCTCTGGCTGTCGAGGTAGGCAGTTTCCAAGCAGCCCTGTGGCAGAGTGGGGTGTTCTGGGGGTCTGCACCCCTGCATGTCGCCACAGGCCAGGGACTGACCTGGTCCCCATCTGTTCCAGCTGCCCTACCTGTCAGACCCAGGCTGGACAAGGGGGCTGCTTCTGCCTCCTCTTGGTCTGCTCCCACTCCATCCTCATGAGCCCTGGTCCCAGCGCATCAGGAGCCTCTCACAGAGCGCTGGTCCTGGCTCAGCCCTAGGCAGGGCCTGAGCTGGGCAGGCTCTGAGTCTGAGGTTGGCACGATGACCACCGGGCCTGGGGCAATGCCTCCTGCTGCTTTGGGGGGCTTCAGAGGTGTCCCAGGAGGTACCTGGCTCCTTCCCGCATGCCTCCTGATGTGGCTTTGGGCCTGTGGCTCTCACAAGCAGAGGGGACGCCCCGGGTCCCCTCTAGGTGCAGGGTCTCTGCAGTTCTCTGGAGGCCCCAGTAGGAGGGACACTGCGCACCCCTCGTCCTCTCCTGGACAGGGCTCTTGCTGGTGCACTGAGGCGTGGAGGTGTCTCGGCCTTGAGGTGAGCACTAACAAGGTGGGCTGGGCCTCATGGGGCAGGAGCCCCATGGCACCGTGCTGACTAAAGTGCAGGCAGCTCCACCTCCACCGTCAAGAGCTTCTCCCCGTGGGTGTTAAGGCTCCAGGCCCCGCTCCCAGCCCCGTCTCAGTCATTTTCTCCCTGCTCCACCCCTGGTCCGGCTGTGTGTGAGTGGGGGGAGTTCTGAGGAATTACCTGCCAGCAGCGCTTATTTAAATCCCTGGCTGATTTATGAGCATGGACAGTTTTAAGGCTACCATGGAGCAGGTCGTCAGCCAGAATGCTGAACTGACAGTTTGCAAAGTGAGCACAAAGGCACGGGTGCTGCCCGCTGCCCCGCTGGCCCCGCTGCCCTGCCTCCCCCGCCTCCAGCCTGGGTCCCACTCCGTACTGTCCCAGGACACCGAGCACATCCTGTGGAACTTCGGGTGCCCTGGGTGCTCAGAGCAGGGGCCGACAAGCCATCCGGCAGTGGTAGGACCAGGCAGGGTCAAGGGCACTGCTGGGGAGAGGGGCTTGTGGGACACGGTGACCCTAAGGCTCAGACCTGCCAAGTCCAGGTCGGGCTGGGTCAGTGGAACAGAGCACAGGCTGTGGAGGGGGCTGGTTTCTCCTTTTCCTCAGGGTAAGTACAGTGACAGCAGGCCTGGTGGCCCAGAGAAGCCAGAATGGGGAGGGGATGGAGACAGGAGTGAGGACAGGAGGGAGAGCTCGGAAATCGGCCTCAGGCCCCAGCTCCCAGAACAGTCCTGCCCTGAGGGAGCCTGAATATGTGGGGAAGGAGGTTGGTGAGAGAGGAGCGGGTGGGCTGGAGGGCATGCACGTGCAGTGCCACTTGGGGACGCATAGGGGGCGCCACTGACATTCTTGGTTTGCACAGGGACAGGGATACAGAACCTGAGTCCAAACACTGACGCTCAGCTAGGCCATCAGGCTCCATTGGGCCCCACACCTCTGGCCATGGACAGGTGCCTGGCCTGCTCTGGAACAGGCAGAAAACGGGGACCTAACCACAGCAAGGACACCAAGGGACAAGGCCCCAGGAGGTGGTGGACACAGATTCCAGTTGGGCCACGGTGGGGGCCCAGAGGTGGCACCAGCTTGCCAGGAGGCCAGGGGTGATGTGTCCCTCTCGTGGGCCCATCTGCTACATGGGTGGAAAGAGCTCAGGGGTCCCTGGCTGTGCCCATTGCAGCACCACCTGGGGCTCCCATGGGGCTATGCACGCGGGCACCTGCATAGCTGGGCAGTGTGTGCCTGTGTGCCTTGTGCACATGTGGGCGCACTGTGCTTGGGTGTGCATGTGTGCAAGTGTGTGTGTCCCGGGGGCAGGGCCATTGCGCCCTGCAGAGGAGCTGGCTGTGAAGCTGCTGGTTCCTGGGTGCTTCCCAGGTCCACATAGCTCTGCACCCCATGGTGGGCAGCATGGCTGGGCCCTGTGGTGGCCGTAGCCACGTGATACCCCAGTGCTCCCCGTGGGGACTCAGATGTGCAGTACACGGAGGAAACTGATCTCCATGCTGCTGAGTGAGGGGAGAACTGGTGGGGGCGTGGAGGGCCCGGGGAGCCCCACAGCCAGGCAGTCGTATGGGCAGAACAGCACAGGGCAGGGTGGCCCCGGCTCCCAGGCCCTGCGGGCTCCCAGGACCTGTGGGCTCCAGGCCTGCTCTCTCCTCCAGTGAGTGCTGGCTTGGGGAGGGAAGGGCCGCGGGGCAGCCCAGGGACAGCCAGGTCCCTGTCGCAGGCAGGCTGAGCCCCTGCCAGGTGTAGCACAGAATAGCACAGGTCTCCCCACAGCCTCCTGGGCGTGTGACGTCCTCTCAGGGTTCCTGAGGAGGGTGCCTGTGTCCCCAAGGGATGAGGGGCCCAGGGAGCGAGGCTGGTGCAAGGGTCCCAGCTACCCTGGCAGGCAGGGCACCTGGAGACCCGCCTCGCTCAGGCAGGCAGCATGTGATGGCCTGGAGCCCGCGTCTGATCCGGGTGCCCGCGGCCTCTCAGGGGCTGGGCTCCCTCTGTGGGGACGGGTTGGGAAGGTGTGGCCAGGAAAGCAGAGGCTGAGACCTTGCTGCCTGTGCTGAGGGTCAGAAGACAGAGAGCTGGGGAGGATGTGGACACTGCTGTGGGGCAGGGGGCAGCTGGGCAGAGGCTCTGTGGCATTGGGTCGCCAGTGGACTGGACGGTGAGGGGCAGGAGCTGGGCTTCTGTCCTCAGGCACACCCAGCTTGTGAATATTTAACGCAGCCTAACACAACTGCATGCATAATTAACCATGCAGTGGAGGGGCTGGAATAATTTGTCTTCTTAAAGGGGATTTGGTAATTTGTTAAGCTGTTTTGAAATCTGCAGTTTAGCTGCAGGAGCTGCTCTGATTTCTAAATTAATTTGTGTGATTTAGAAAGTAAGAGCCCTTTCGTTCTGTGAGGCCACAGGCAGCTGGGTGGCCTTGCTGGTGCCGGCTGGTAGGTTCCTTCTGACTCTGTTGGTTGACTGAGTGAATGATCGATGTATTTATTCATGACCTCTCAGGGCTCTGCCAGCTGACCCCATGTGGCTGTCTCTTGGGTCTCCGTGGTGGGACTGCAATCCATGCCACCTCAGGGGGTTGGTGGTGCTGAGTCCCTTTCCCTCACTCCTCTGAGCCAGAGGGTGAGCCTGGGCAGCACGCCCTGGGCCTCAAGCTGAGGTCCACTGCTTTTCTGTAATCAAGCAGCAGGCAGTGAGATCCGGAGGACACAGGGTCTCTGTGTGGAGCACAGCAGGACCCCACTGGGTACAGCCTCAGGGCGGGGACCGTGTTCAGCCTCGGGCCGCACAGTGTGTGGGGGTCTCGTCTCAGCCCTGCTGCTGCCCAGCCGGCCTGTGCCCCAGGGCCTGTCCCGTCCCTTAGGTCAGTGGCTGCAGGCTGCTGGGATGAGGTGGGCTCAGTGGGTTTTGCACACCGGGCATGTGGAAGGCTGGGCAGACGGCAGGACGGTGCCATGGCCAAAGGGGGGGTGTCTCTGGTCCTGAGCAAGGCACTGCCCTTTCAGTGGCAGTAGTCTGATGCTGTCCCCTGCAGCAGGCTGGTGGGTTAGTCGCCTGAGCAACGTGCAGCAGCCCTGCCATGCCTGTCCAACCCATGCTAGGCTGGTGTCTGCCTCTCCTGAGCCTCCTGATGACCAGCAAGTGTGACCCCAGCTGAGCGCCCCACAGAGCCAGCCCCACCCCAGGGGCTCTGGTGCTCTCGTGACTTCTGGATATTGGCACTGGCCCTGATCAAACCCTGCCTCCTGGCCACAGGGAGGTCTCCAGTTCTCCCTGTGGGCTCTCGTCACAAGCCTGAGCATATCTGCCATCTCCTGGCACTGTGTGGCTGTCCCCACAGGAGGGGCAGGCCTGGTGGCCACTGTCCTGCTGGCCCAGGGCGTGCTCCAGGGGACACCTTGTCCTGGCTTTCCCTGGCTATGGAAATGGCTGCACCTGTGGCTCCCAGGTCCCGGGGAGCTGAAATGAGGGGCAGAGGGGCGTGGGGCCACCTGGGATGGGGGTGCCCACTGAGGTCTGTGGTTGTTTGGTTCTGGGATTTGGCGAGAGGGAGAGTGGAGCCAGGGTGGCGTAAGAGACCACGGGCTGGCAGGTCTGCTTCCCAGCAGTGGCCCTGACACCTGCCCAGGCCTGTGTAAGGAGGGTGCTCTGTGCTCTCCTCTGCTTTGGCCATGGCTTGGTTTGGGCTTTCACAGCTGGCCAGGCCTGAGGACCCACGGGACAGGCCCTGCTGCTCCTCTACTCGGTGAGGACTGGCCCAGCCTGCCCACTGCCCGAGCCCTCCTGGAGCAGGATTCTGGGTGCCCGCCCCCCAGGATCCACGCAGATGAGCCTGGGCAGGGAGGGCAGTGCTCTTGTGGGGTGCATTCTGCACCTGGGTTGGCTCTTTTCCCTCGTCCCTTTCCCTCTAGGGTTCAGAGCTTCCTGCAGGAGCCTGTGGCCTGGAGTGTGAGGCAGGGTGCACAGGGCTTCAAAGACCATCCTCCAGGGGCTCCAGCTGCTGCTACCGCAGCCTTTAAAGCAGGGGACCCCGACAGCTCCTTCCCACCACAGCACCTGGGCTTCAAAGCTGCCTCTGGGGTCTGAAACTTCAGCTGCTGCTGAGAAACCCCAGAAGAAGATGGCGACTGGACCTGGGCAGGGGACACTAGGGGTGAGGAGGCATTGGCAGGGCTAGGCCTTGGGTTCAGGGCCAGTGGCCAGGGCTCGGTGGGTGCAGGAGGGCAGAGAAGACTGTGAAGACTGTGCTTAGCAGCCTGGTGACGAGCCTTGGGTTCTGTGGAGCAACTTACTTCCGGTACAGGAGGAAAACAGGCTTAGGGCGCAGAGCAATGCCTGGCGGCTTCTGACCAGGGCTGCAGCCCCCTGGGTGGGGCTCCCTCACCCCAGCAGCCCCTGGTCCCTTGCTGTGGGGCTCTCTGGAGACCATGGAGCCTCCTGCCCCCTTTGTTCTGCTCACGAGGGCCCTCGGCAGCTCTCTCCATGGCTGGGTGAATCCTGAAATTCTCTTTCCATTAAAAATAAATGCCCCATTTTATCTGCCTGAAATGGTTCTACTCTCTGATTGTCTTTTCCACGATACCGTATATGGAAAACTATAAAATCATAATACAACTATTAATCCCCTGTATCTGCTTGTACCTAATTTTTATTAAAAATATTCTGTGCTCTAGCCACCTTGGAAATTGTAGTGAGGCTGGAAAGTCGCTGCAGGACAGGCGGCTCCCTCTGACCCAGGACATCACCCAGGGTGGGGATGTGGCCAGCATTGGGGGCCACTTGGCCTGGGGCTGCTATCCCAGTGCCCAGCCCTGCGAGTGACTGGTGCCCCAGCAGGCTCAGGTTGCTGCCATGGTCCGGGCCACATGGCTCTTATGTGGGCAGTGGCAGGTGGTCTGGGGGCCCGGGGGCTGGGGCAGGGGCACAGAGCAGCGGGAGCAGCCCAGGCTGGCTCTAAGCGGGCTGACCGTGCCCCTTTGGCCCCTGCCCTGTGGCGCTAGGACCCTGGCGCAGTGGCTGTCTCCACTCGAGGGCTCCAGCCAGTGGGGCCTCTCTGTCCAGCCCAGGGAGACAAGGCCTGGTCTCTCCTCACAGTCCCAGCCCTGCCTGGCTGCTGTGAAGGGACAGAGAGGCCAGGGGCTGGAATGATACCATGGGGTACAAGAGGGGCCCTGAGGTCCAGGGCCGTGGCCCGGGCAGAGTGGGTGGGCTGAGTGCAGAGCAGAAAGATGCCCACCAGGGCACCGGCTCCGCTTATAGGGGGGGCCTGAGTCTGCAGAGGCTGGAGGTGCCACCTGCCTGCTGTGCATTTTGAAATTGCCTGTGCCCCGGGTCATGCGTATCCACATTCACACTGGTGCTTGCTATCTCCCCACTGGCCCCCTCCAGGGCCCTGGTCCTTCTAACATCACCCACCCCCAGGTTCTAGCAGGGTCCACACTCCCCACAGGGATGAAACTCACAGCCTGCAGACTCCCGGGGGCACTTCCTGTGCACGTGCATGCAGAACCATCAACCTTTCCGCCAGGCTTGGCTGGAGGCGCTGCCCGGCCAGAGCCATGCTCAGCGGTCATGTCTGGTGTCTGAAGGAACAGAGTAGGGTGTTTTTCAGATCAAAGTGCAGGGCACTCACCCGCCCCATCCCCATCAGGGCCTTGGGGTCACCAGGCTCGGGGACCTCTTGCCCTGCAGTCCCCTCCCCCTCGAGCCGTGCACTCAGAGCTGGCCAAGTCCTCAACACCTCTGCTCTGTGGGCCCAGGGCTCCCAGCCAGCTCAGCCTGGGCACCTGAGGCTCCACCTGGCAGGTCCCTGAGGTGAGCCCCTCCTGGGGACCCATTCTTTCATGTCGTTCTTGAGTTTGCGAGCTTGGTCTTGAGCATCTGATTTGTGTTCGTAGCTACACTGGCCACGCACCACATGCTCCATGTGTGCAAATTCCACCAAGTGAGGGTCAAGACAAGTGAAATAATTCCATCCCAACTGAACATGTGCAGATATGTCCTGTCAGTGCCCCTCTGGGAACAGTGACTGGTGAGCACATAGCAGGCTGAGGTGACCCAGTGCACATGCAAGCATGAGGCGCGGACGGCAGGGACTTGGGTACCAGAAGAGCTTGGTGTCTGTTGGGCCCTGGGACGAGTGCGACGACTGCGTGTGCATGGGGTCACCCCTGGTTCAAGGCCTGACCTGGCAGGGAACACCCTTGGGCCCCCCCCCCCGAACACTGGTCAGTGATGCCCGCCGCATGACCCAGCACACAGCTCTCCACCCAGTGCCGCTGCAAGGGACCGAGCAGTGTCTGGACTTAGAGAAGGAGACGAGAAGCCACTGTGGCTGACGCGCCACATGGACACCCGGCCAGGTCTGCTACTGGGCTCTGTGCCTAGATCCCCAGTCTCCCAATTGCGTGCGTGGGGAAGGCCCAAACAAACGAGACAAGCGGCATGAGGACCTAGGGCTCCAGGACCAAACCCTCTGCAGAGCCTTAACTCTGGGGGCTGAGACAGACAGTGTCTCCATGAAGCCCACATTTATTCAAAGAAGGGTTAGAGTAGAAAATGCAGGAAACCTGAACAGGACCTTGGGAGGGTTCAAGGGCCCCTCCAATCCATAAACAATGCTAATTAAGGAAAACTATCCAGAAGGTCCCCAGGTGGCCTATCCTGCCCCCTGAGGCGTCTCCTCATTCTCAGTTCAGCCACGCCCCGGCCACGCCACAGCCCTGCACGTGTCCTCAGCCTCAGCGGCTCCAACAGTTTGCCCTCAACAGCCCAGCAACGGCGTGGTGGGCCGGGCTCGGCGAAGGGGCTTTCTGCTCTCTGGCACCCGAGCCCCAGATGTCCAGGCCGTAGCCTCTGCTGGGCTCAGGCACCCCCTGAGCAGACGCGAAGGGGCTCCGCATGGCACCCTGCTCTGCGGGGTGCCTGGAGACGGGGTGCCCAGGCTGGGCGGGCAGCACAGCAGCCTGGGATGGTGGGGGACCCGCTTTGGCGGCTTCCTGGCCCGCTCCCACACTGAGCAGCCTCTCAGCCGCCCCTCTGGAGTCCTGTCCACCATTCCGAGGCAGGACTCTGGGCGGCCTTTGGGGTCCCCTCTAAACCACACTGTCTTTAAGGCCTGCACGAGGGCCCTGAGGCCAGTGCCTGCTTATCCAGCACACACTGGCCGTAAAAACCGGTTTCCCGCAGACACGGAGCCTTAATCGACATTCCCTTTTATGAACAGTTTTATTGCAAAGGAGATTCCTGCAGCCAATCCCATCAGCGGTCCCTCGAGGTCTCTGCGCACTGCTGCGCCGCCTGCTCCTCCGTCCGAGGAGCTGCTAATTGGGAGGGAGGCACCAGGTGAGGGCAGCTGCCGCCTGGGTGCTGGCCCTCGCCCATCTCGGGGACCCCACCCCACAGCCCTGGGCAGGACAGGCCTGGAGGGTTACAGCAGAGGCCCTCGCCGAGGCGTCTGGGGTCCCCCCTGTAGCCCCTGCACCTGCAGGTCCCAGTTTCTCCCACGTAAGGTAGGGACAGGCCTACTAGGCAGTGTGGCCTTGGGGACCCCCACCTCCAGCATGGACGGCTGTAGACAGGTCGTCCCATACCAGCACCCCTGTCTGTGGCTTCTGAAGTGGGGTCCTGACCTGTCTGGGGACCCAGGGCCAGGAGAGAAGTCGGGGAACAGACAGCAGGGCAGGGAGCCTGGCTGTGGAGGGTGCGGAAGCTTGGGGTGGTGGTGGGGGGACCCTGCTGGCTCCTGGGAGCCCATGGTGACCTTGCTGCTGGGCCTCACGCTCTGCTCATCTCAGCCTCGCTGCGTCTCCCAGGGACCAGGCCCCAGGCTCTAGCTAAGGACGCTGGAGGCAAAGAGCAGGAGAAGACGCCAGCACTGCAGCAGAGGGGACCTGTGCACCGTCCACCTGGGCGCTGAGGGAGGCTCGCACAGGGGTGGGAGAAGGAGGATGCTCCCAGGAGGCCTCCAGCGCTGTCCTGCAGCAACTCACTGACCTGAGAAAATCAGTTCAAACTCCGGATGACCCCCGCCCCAAGCAAGCTGAACGCCAGTGCGGTTGGAACCCGAATGCCAGCTCTACCCAAGGCGATATTTTGGTCTCTTGTCATGGTAGAGACCATCTCAGACTCTGCCCACTGTTCCTCTGATGAGCTGCCCTTGGCCATATCAGTCAACAAGGCTGCCCTGTGCCAGTAACAAGCACGCCCAGGCCTCGGGGCCAGCAGAAGCTGACTCTCACCCTCTCACCCTGCAGCGGGGTCTGGGATGGCAGCTGTCCCTGAGGAGGGTGAGCTCTGGCTTCTCCACCACGCCCTTCCACCCCGCCTGCATAGGGGTGACTGAATGCGGCCCTCGCAGGCAGCATCACCGAGCTGCTGCGCTTGAATAGCCAAAGCCACGTGGCAGCCGGTCTGACTTCCAGCAGGGAGCTGAGGGGCCACAGATGAGTCCAGCACAGGCAGCCTTGCTTGGTTTTGTATTTACTAGCAGTTATTTGGGGCTCCAGTGAACTCGACACGGGTTCACCAGAGCGTTTGCATGTTCTTGTGTAACGAGAAGTCTGAGGTGAAGTGGGCAGCCCCAGAGGACTCGGGTCTTTCTGTCCTCCGTCTGCCTTCCTTAGCATAGCTTTGGTCCTTCTGTTTACTGCTTCATGGTCAAAAGATGGCTGCTCAGCTCTGGGCATCACGTCTATGCTTTGGGCAGGAAGAAGGAGCAGAACAGAACACAGTCGGGAGTGAAGGGGCCGGGTGCTGTGCTGCCCGGCCACCTCCGCTTCAAGGCCCTGGGAAGCCTTTGCTTGTGGAAGGGGTGTTCCCCTGGAACAAGGTCAGAGCCTCGGTCCCGATGGCACAATGCAGAGGTGGCCCCAGGTCAGGACCTCCTGCAGGGCCACCGCCTCTGTGTCCTCCCAGAAGCAACTGTCTCTTGCCTCAGCTGCTTCCCCCAACGTCCTGTCCCACCTGCGCACAGGGTCACAGACAACCTCCCAGGCTCTCGGGGTGGGCGAGGCACCTGCGCTCCTCCATGCTCCCCCATGCCCCGATTATCCTGCAGTGGATCTGTCCCATGACACCGGCTGGCCCTGGGTGCTCAATCAGGCCACTTTCCCGACTCAGGATGCAACACCCAACACTCACCCTGGGAAGGAGTCAGTCCAGGGTTCGGCTCTGGGTCACTGGCCCAGGGCAGGCCCGTGACACACTCTGGAGTGGGCTCCACGACCCCTGCGGCTCCCAGTCAAGCAGACACCACACCTTGTTCTCCACAGGTCCCACTGCCCTTGGGCCTCTGTGTTTGGAGGCCATGAGACAGAGTTCTGGGCTTGCTCCGTGCTGGCCTTTGCCCTGGCCCTGTGTCCCTGGGGGAGAAGTGAGTGCCACAGCTGCCACAGCTGTGGTCCCCTGCGCTCCAGCCACCCATGGCCTGGCAGGCACTGTAGGGCAGAGTGGGTTTCCCTTCCGGCAGACGGCACCACCTACTTGTCCCAACCCCAGTCACCCAGGACGGGGCATCAGGTTTGGGGTGGGGAGAGCCCAGCTCCCACCCACAGCGGCCTGTAACTAATGGGACGCTGAGCAGCCTGGCTGATTACCTTTTTATTAAAATAAAGACGCCTTCCAGGCAATCAGGGGGAATTGCGTGGAACTCAGCAGTTTTCCCTGCGTATTTACGGTGGCTCGGAGCGCCGACAGTCTCATTACCATCTGTAAATACCAGGCTGTGTCCTTGATGCTGAGAGGTTGCTGTCCAGGGCAGAGTATGGTCCCCCAGTGCTGAGACTCCTGCCCTGGTGTGACCACTGTGCCTCACTGAAGCTTCATGGAGCCTGCCATTCTGCTCAAGGACCCCCAGGGACTGGGTGGCAGAGGTGGGCTGGCCGGGGCCTCCCTCTCAGATACAGAGGTGGGGTCCTGGGTCAGGGCGTGGACAGGGACAGGGGTGGCTATGGCTTCCACATGATTTCCACCTCCCTGGGCTCACACGGGTTCAGGACGAGGACCCTCCATGGAGCCATGGGTCAGAAGTGGCCAGGGTGACTGCTCAGGCTAGGGGCTGGTGTCTCCCCTGGAGAGGACATCGCTGTCTACCTGTCACTACCCTGCTATGAGGTCTCTGGTGTGGCTGTTTCATGGCAGGTGGCTCCACGCAGGGGTCCTGTCTACTGTGTCTTTTGGAGCTTTGGGTGGCTTCCTGAACCATCCCAAGGTGTCTACACCAGGCCTGTGTGGCAGCCTGGCCATCCTTCCTCTGGCCTCCTTCCCCAGGGCCACCTCTGGCTGCTGCTCCTGGTCATTTGTGTCTTGATGTCCCACTCAGATCTGCTTGCTGGGTGGCACCCCTGACCACTGTTCTTCCAGCTGTGCTGTCACAAATGAGGCCACAGGTGTGGCTGTGGACACCTGGAAGCCCGTCTGTGTCCCAAGGGTGCAGGGTGGAGGAGGACTCAGCCCAGCTTGCCTCAGTGGATCAGGTGACACTCAGGCCTCTCTGGGCAGCTTGGGTCCCTGTCCCATGTCCAGTGCCTATGGCTCCAGGACTCACTGCCACAAGGTAAGGATGGTGACCCCACAAACTCCCTCGTGTCCCACCCATCACGCTGCCCAGGTGCCCACCGATTTCCCTGTGAAGACCTATGACAGGAACAGGGGTGAAGGACAGTGCAGAGCATATTGGAGCCTTTGGGGTCAGCTCAGTCTCCCAGAAATGTGGAGAAGCCCCAAGCTTTCAGGGAGGCAGAGCCCCATTTACCCAGGCCCCTTGCACTAGACCTCTGGCTGGGGACCACACTGGCATTTAAATCCCTGAAATTCTAGGGGTCGCTCAGGATGGCTGGGCCCTGACGCACACTGGGGTGCACAGACACCACCCTCCTGTTGGCAGTAAGGTCTCCACTGCTGCTGCCCCTTCCCACCCAGCCACCCACTGCAGCACCAGCCTCCCTACTCTGGCACCAGATGCGAGGTCTCCAAGTGCCAAAGAGCCCCACACTGGTCGTCTGAGGCAGGTGTCAGGGTTCATGGGACTGATGGGTAGCCAGGCTTGGAAAACGGGCAGGCGGGAGGGATAGCCCAGAGAGGCCTGGGTTGAGGAAGCTGTGGTGGTGGGGGGACCTGAATCCCCCTGGGGAGTGTTTCCAGGTAAGCACACCACAGGGTTCCTGGCAGTCCACAAGACAGGAGGGACAAGTCTCCTGGAAGCCCAGCCTGGGCCAGGGAGGAGGGCAAACAGCACCCTTGGGGGGACCCCAGGCTGAGAGAGGGGTGGGAGAGTGGGACTGCTGCACAGCAGGAGATAGCACAGACCCCAGGGTCCCAGCCCTCACTTAGCTGTCCATCCCTGATGGGGGGGGGGATGGTGGTGGCCAGAAGAGGCCACTGGAAAGCTGCAGGTGGTGCGTGGCTGAGTGTGCAGGGAAAGGACCCCTGTTCCTTTCCCTCCTGTGTATCCATATGGCCTTGGGGACTGAGCTGACTCTTGGGCCAGGGTAATCTTGAGGCAGGTGCCTCGTCCCCTGGAGCTGGCCAGTGCAGGATGCTGGCATGCTGAGCGCGTGCACATGTGTGCACAGCCGGGGGCCGGGGCCTTGCGTGTGGCTGAGCACTTCTGGGAGTGTCAGCATGTCATACTGCTGCAGAGCCTCATCCCCATGTGCCTTCTCTCCATCCCCACGTGTGACAGCCGAGAGAGTCCCTTTCCCAGGGAGCCAGCCCCGGGCTGCTCTGCACAGAGCACGCCAGCCCCGCTGTGTGGATGAGTCAGAATAAATTAGCATGTTAACAAGCGCAGTGCAGAGCCATCTGGATGGGCTGTCAGGAGGCGCCAAGCTGGTTGCAAAGCCGTGCTGAACGCTCCAGCCTGGGGCTCCCCTGCCCCTGCCTGAGACGCTGGCATCCGGGCATGGGCAGGGTGCAGCCCCTTCCTGCAGGCCTCGGTCCCTGTGACTCCTGGGCCCCCCGGGTGACAGAAACAGCCAGGAAGGGGCGGGACCAAGAGCTGACCTCAGGCTACACTGTTGGGAGGCTAAAGGAGGCTGTTCCATGGTCCCAGCTCTGACACCCCAGGCATCAAGGTGGGGACCTTGCCTGCTCCCAGGTGCTGAGGCTTGACGGGACAGACAGACAGACATATAGACACACAGACATGTAGAGATACTCCCAGACACACAAAGACATACACACAGACACACGGAGACAGACACAGATTCTCTCTCTCTCTCTCTCTCTCTCTCTCTCTCTCTCTCACACACACACACACACACACACACACAGCCCTCTGGCTCTAGCAGAAACACCAGGAATCCGCCTCTGTAGACACCTGGCTCTCTGGTGTCATTGTGCAGGACACACCCACCTTGGGAGCTGCTCCATTCTCCTGCGTGATCGCCAAATCCCGCAGCCTTGGTTTCCTGTTTGACAAGGGTGACAGCAGCCAAGCCTGGCCGCGGGCGCAAGGGAGGCTTCCCCATGTGAATGTGCTGCCCGGGGCTCGTCTTGGGAGAGTGGCCTTTATCTAGGAGGAGGCTGAGCCGCTGCTGGGAGAGAGGGTGGGAGGTTCAGGGAGGACAGAGACCAGGAAGGCCAGCGGGGAGACCCTGGGCTCAGCTCTGGGCAGGAGGCAAGGCTGTGGGAAGTGAGCAGGCTGGTGCGTCCCAGGGCCAGGAGACCTCAGACCGGCTGCGGGGTCCCCTCTGGAGTGGCCAGCCTTGCTGAGTGTCCAGAAGGTAAGGAAAGCACGACACTGTGGTCTGGTTCGCCTGGACGCTGCAGAAGGGACTGCAGTGGGAGCTCAGGTTAGAGCCTGGGGCTGGGGTGTGGCGGAGGATGTGATCCCCATAGAGCCACAGCACCCGGCCAGGTCCGTGGGCAGGGCAGTGCCTGGCTTGCTCTCATTCGTGCTGTCATGGCCCTCTTTCCACGTGGGGCTGCAGCCATTTATCTGACAACTGCAAAACAGGGTCCGTCCTGGTGCAAATGTGATGTGCTTCAGGAGAGCTCAGTCACCCTTGGACACAGGTGTGTGGCTGCTTGGTCGGAGGCTGCAGGACATTAGGTGCCAACCCCTCCCAGGGCGGCATGGAGAAGTCCTCTCAGACTGGAGTCTGAGTGCTAGGGAACAAGGGTGGTGCCTCTGGGCTGGGGGTAGGGGTACCCTCTTGCCCATCTTGACCCCCGGGGTCTCTGCTCTGCCGCCTCCCAAGTGTGGGAGAGTGCTGGGCCCACAGGGGAAGCTCCATGCATTTGTCATGCGTCCCATCCCATCACTAGGGAGGGCACGGGCCAACCCATTCACTGTCAAAATTGAGCTCTAGAAGAAATAAGCAAGGTGTGATTTCACGTAGTGGAGGAGACTCGGGCCTTTGAGCTTTTCAGCTGTGAATTTGCTGTGGTGTTGTGGTCTGCGTTACAGATTAGGATGGTAAATTATTCGCTGCTTAAAAGCCCACCTTAGAGGTTGTCTCGCCCTCCTCAGTCACCAGTGTCAAATTCCTCTTTGTCCACTTTCAGGGCTTCTTAACTTCATCTGATCCCAGCGCTATCAACTCCTTTTACTTTTTATGATGGCCTAACACATCCCTGTCTTTTCATAACGTCAGGTATCTCATTTTCAGTGCTCTCTGGGTGAGGGTGCACACTGAGCTTTCCTTGTTGTTAAAGCAGACGTGTTTGTTGACACATCTGTTATTTAAGCTTTGTTTTCCTCTTTCTGCCTTTGGCTTGGAAGCCGTTTGTTTCCTTCTCTAGCATTTTGGAAGGCCTGGTTCTCATTTATATTCTCTCCGTGGTAAATACCAAGTTTAAAATGTCTTTTTAAGCATCTTTGTTGAGGTATAATTAGCATGCAGATAACTACATGTAAAGTGGGCGATTCTGAGGAAACCAACCCCATGACAGGAGGGCCGTGTGTGTCTCTGACCTGGGCCTCATCTACCCGCTGTCCTCTCTCCTGAGGGTCTTCCCTCCCAGGACCACTGATCCACTGCCAGTACGGGTTGGCTCGTGTGCTCCTGAGCTTTGTGCACGTGGTGGCACAGCAGGGCATGAGAGCTCTTTTGGTCCATGTGCGTTCACTGAAGATGAGTCCTGAGACCCATCACCCAGACCAGCGTCCCCTGCAGGGACAGGACAACAGGTGTCTTCATCTGTTGGATGCATTCAGTGTTCGCAGGTGGGGACTGTCACGGTGTCTGCGTGGACATCAGCCCTCTTTCTCCTGGCTAAACACGGAGGGCTGGTGTGGCCAGCCCTGGCATGGGGTGAATTTAACCTAAAAACCCCCGCTGAACTGCTACCAGAGTGCAGTGCCCCACTCCCCCACCCCAGCAGCAGAGAGCCCTGGCCGCCTGTGTCCTCATCAGCCCTGGCCACCGGTGCCCTCGTTCAAACCACCGAGGGAGCCAGGCCAACCCCACATACACGCAGTGGCCACCAGAGTGGCTTCAGTTTGCAGCCTGAATGCCATTTTTGGTGAAGTGCTTGTTCCAACCTCTTGCTCCTCCCTCTGCCCTTCCTCTGATACTGGGTTGGGACAAACAGAAACCAGTAGCAAAGCGATGGCTCCAACCTGACCCTGCCTCGCTCACACTGAAGAGGAATGGTCTGGACAGCCAAGCGGCGAGGTGAGGATTTGCAAGTCGGGCAACAGAACCAACTACATGCTGCTTACCACAAGAAGGAACCTGGAACACAAAGCCACCTAGAAATATAAAAGAAACGTTAAAGGGAAACTGGGCTTTCTTATCATTGTCACAGTAAATTTTGGAACACAGAACGCTGAAGGAATAACGAAGGTCATTTCATAAGGAAAGAGCTGCCAAGTAGGCATGAAGAGATAATCATCATAAACGCTTACAAAGGATTGACGCTCAAAACACTCAAACACTGAGAGACCTTCTAGCAGAAGTAGACAACTCCACAGTTAGAGCTGTCTTTCCGCAATTGAGGGAAAAAACAAGAAAATAATTATCAAAGGTGAACCTGAGCTCCGCCAACTGAGCCTGATGACATCCAGGCCGCGCTACAGCAGCGCTGAGGGGCGTTTGTCCTCAGTGTGCGTTTGCCAGGGCCGGCACAGTATGGGCCACATATGGAGTTTTCAGAGTAGGAAAGAGTCACACTGTACGGGGTCTTGCCACACCTAGAAGTTTATGACAAAATGAAATCTGTAAACCTCAAAAATACTCAACTACATAACATAAAAACACACCACTCACATGTCTTGGTCACTTTCCCCAAGGCTGGGTCAGGATGCCTGACTTTCGCAATCTAAAGGAGGAAAGGTTTACTTGGGCTCAAAGTTTCAGACGTTCCAGTTCACGCTCACAGGCTTAGCACAGAGAAGGCCCCTTGGGGCAGGCCAAGGAAGGGCCAGGTAGGGAGCTGCTGGGCTGGGGCTGGTGGCCAGGCAGGGTGCAAGAAGGCTGCAGCAGGGACGGGGAGGCTCCTCCAGGCCACACCCACAGGCCGCCCATGCCCAGTCCAGAGCTTGCCAGTCCAGACCCCCTGCCCCAGCCTCTCTTGCTGGCTTCTCCTGCTAACGGCCCACTCAGCGATGAGCTCACCGGTGCCTGAGTCACCCATACAACAGCACCCACAATTAGTCACCTCCCAACACAGGCGGCTTTTGGGGGACAATTTTGATCTAAACCACAATGCCACATGCACCGAATAACCAGTGGCTCAAGGAAGAAATTAAGAGAAATTAGAAAGTATCTTCAAGTGTAAAATAAAAGTGTGACACAGCAGAATTGTGAGGAAGACTTGGGGGCCTGAACACACCCTGCTGTGGAGGGGGGCCCTCAGATCAATGGCCGTGTCCAGACTGTTAGAACCAAAGAACGAGAGCAAGTCAGAAAGAAGGAAGTAACAGAGATCAGAGTAGAGAGCCATGACCTAGAAAATAATACAGTGCAAAAGAACAAAGGAAACCAAAGCAGAAGCTGGTCATTTGAGATTTATAAACCTCTAGCCAGATTTGCAGGAACAAAAGAAGCACGAGTTACGAAAGTCCAGAATGAGAAAGGTACAGATTTTTACAAGGATCATAAGGGCGCATTAGAAACTTTACGTCCATGTATTTGGCAACTTAGTTGAAATAAACAAATTTCTGGGGAATACAAACCACCAGAGCTGATTCAAGAAGCAGAGAACTTGAACGACCAGGAATCTGTAAAAGAAAAGGAATTAATAATTAAACTGTTTCCACAAAGAAAATTCCAGCCTTACGTGTCCTCCCCAGCGAATTCTTCAGAACAGTTATGGGAGGAACTGTGCAGATTCTACACAAGTCTCAGAGAGCTTGAAAGGGGGCTCCTCCTGATGGGCTGCCTTGCCTGAGCTGCATGCTGAGGAGGCAGGGTCCCTCTTCTGTAGGACGGGGACGAGACAGGGTGCCCAGTCTGGCCATCTGCTGGCCCTTATGGTCAGCTCTACAAGCCAGGAAGAAAGCACAGGGCATCTGTCTAAGAAAGGGAGAAATGAAACTGCTTTTCTTTGTGACAACATGGTCATCTTGTAGAGAAGCTCATGAAATGGACAAAAACACCGTGATGCTTTTAATTTAAATGTTTGATTACTGAGCCATAACTTGATGATATGAGGTACATTTAGTGAAGTTATAGTCAAGATTTTAGACACATTTAAGAATAAATTTCTGTAGGCCAGGGTGTACTGACTCTGGCATTAGAATGTTTAGAGCTGGATAAGTCTTCTTTGTTGGGGGCATGAAGACTCCATCCAGAAAGTGAAAAACAACTCAGACGCTGGGAGAAGCTATAAGGGCCACACGGGAGCCAGCGTGCCAAGGTACAGGATCAGTGACCAAGGTCAGCTGTGTTCATGGGCTAACGGTGAACAACTAGGAATTAAAATTAAAAGCACCACTTACAAGCATAGATGAAGATAAATCTGACAAAATGTATGCAAGACCTGTACAAGGAAAGCTTAACATTTCCAAATGATCATTTTGGTAGACCCAGAATGCAAAGTGATACACTTTTAGATTTAAATGTGGGGAAAATAACTTATCAGCAAACCAGGAATGAGAATGGAACTTATTCCATTGATAACTTAATAAAGGACATTTGCCAAAAATACTTGTAACAAATGTAATTCTTAATTGTGAAACATTAGCAGCACTATGCTCAACCCCTGGAAGAGAGAATACATAGGATCATCACTGTTCTTGTCTGGGAAGGAAGATATTAATGTCAGCATGGTGGCTGCACAGGGAAAATTCACAACGTTCCACAGGTATTTTAGCAGCAATGATGGAGGCTTAATAAATTTTCCATTTAAGATCAAAATACAAAAATGAATCATATTTTTGTATGCCAGCAAAGAATTAAATATATAAAATATATATATATATATACACCAGAAAATCATAAAAAAGTTACTTAGGAAAATATTTAATTAAATACGTACAAAATTTAGGTGGGAAATATTATTGGAAGTTGTTAAACAAAGGATCTAAAATAACTGGAGAAACATATCATTTTCGTTTGGGAGACTTAATGTTGTATCAATTCCTTATATTTCAATCATGGATTTAAGGCCATGTGTTTAGTCATTTTCCTCTCACTAGGACAAAATATCTAACACAGAACTTGGAGAGGTTCTTTTTGAACTGCAGATTTAGTGGGTTCAGTCCATGGTTGGCTGCTCGAGGGAAAAACAGGAGGGCAAAGCATGGTGGTGACCAGGGAGCGTGGAGAAGAGAGGAGCTGGCAATAAGGACACACCTCCAGGTCACACCCCATCCAGGCTCCTCCCACCAGGCCTCACCCCTGATCACAGGAGACTTTTGGGGACATTCTAAATTTAAATCATAACTGTCATCTTAGCCCAAATCCTAACAGACTTGCAATTGTAAAAATCCTGTGGATATAGTAAGAGTTAGAAGGGCAATGACTCTTGAAAAATCTTCCTTCTCAGTGACTTAAATAGTAAATGTTTATCCTTTAAAAGGCTCCTGAGAGAAAGTGAAAAGCAGTTGGAAGCCGCGAGCGGAGAGCAGCCCACAAATGCTGAAGGGTGACCTGCGCTGCACAGAGGGCATCGGAAGCCGTGGGAAGCGGCTGGCCGGGAGAGGGGTGGCAGGGAGGCCTGGCAGTTAACAGAAAGAGGCCAAGTGGTGAATAAACATCACAGGGCCTGCCCAAGGCTGCAGTGAAATGCCAACTTGTATTATTTGGGGAAACCTGAGGGGTTTGACAACGCCAAGTATCATGGGGGTGCAGAGACCCGGCAAGTGCCGGGAGAGGGGTTTTCTTGTTCACTTAGTTAGCAGCACCAGGGCCTGGGGCCAGGACCTTTGCCTTGAGTGACACCTCCAGCCTTTTGAAGTCTTTCCAGACAGGCTCTCCCTGGGTTCTAGGTTGCCCAGGCTGGGTCTGCACCTGTGCTTTTTTGACCTCTGCCTCCTGGCCAGGAGTGGCCTTGACACACACTCTGCAGATCCCTGACACACGTCCCTTGGTTTTACTGGGCTATGAGTTGGGCATCACTGGCCTCACCTGGCGCCACATTGCCTGTATTCTCCAGGGACCCGCCTGCTCATGGCACCACAGCCCCCACCCCACCCCGCGCAGAGCGCTCTGCTGTACTGATGGGCTGCAGGGCAGCTGTGTGGCCTCATTTATGGAAACCTGAGCGGCTTCCGACGTTTGCCCGTCGTGCCTTCCACTGCTTAGACTTGTTGTGTGTGTGTGCGTGGTTGTGTGTTGTATGTGCCCATGTGTATCCTGGCTGTGCTGACCAGGACGTAGCCCTGTGCAGTGGTGAGAAGCCAGCCAGCCGTCTGTCTGGACAGTGGCCCCTCTGCGTGGGGACAACAACTGTAGTCACCCATGCAGCCACCCCACTGGGCGCAGAGCCCTACCCTGTCTGAGTCCTTGATCTCTGTGCTCTCCAGGAAGCTCTTGCTCCAAGTGGGCAGAGCTGTGGGGACCCAGGGCCCAATGGGCTGTCCCGATTGGATGCCCTGAAAGGGAAGATTCTCACCCAGGCTGTGCCATCAGCCAATGTGAGATGGGGCAACCAGAGTCAGAAATAAAACAAACCAAGCGGCCAGGTGGGTCAGTATGCATCCCAGGCACCTGCGAAACACCTCTCAGAGGGGCCCAAGGTGCCCTGAAGCAGGTGTCTGTGGCTCTGGACCCAGGCCCAGGAGGGGTCCCTGTGGTTTGGGTTCTCTGGGTGGCTGAGACAGGCCACTTTGCTGCTGACCCCAGACATGAAGAGGATAAGGAAAGAGTGCAGACCACTCTAGGCCACAAACTCAGTAACCTGGACAAAAGGGACCAATTCTTCAAAAGATACAAGGGACAAAACTCACACCAGAAGAACAGGTGATTGGAATAGGCCTCCACAAACAGCCTTCTCGTGTGCTGTGAGGTGACAGAGCACCTGTGTGGTGAGATGAAGGTGGCGAGGACGTGGCCTAATGTCAGGTGACTGACCTTCTGGCCTTCCGGCAGGAGGAGGGTTATCCACCCAGTTGGCCTGGACCATTAAACTGTGGTGGACACGCTGGCCAAAGAGACAATTCATATCCTGGGTGGGGTAGGATTTCTCCACATGCTCTGAATGGCACAGGATTTGAGGCCCAGAGGTTGTCTATTTCTGGAATTTCCCATTTAATATTTTTAGGCTGCAGCTGACGGAGACCAGGGAAGGTAAGGAAAGGTTAGGTTATTCATGAGATGGAGCCATGGTTGATGGTTTCTGGAAGAAAACCAGCTGGTGTAGACAGTTTACCAGTAAATTCTACCAATCATCTAAGGGAGAAATTCCCTATGGTCTGCCCACAAGATGGGTAGCTTCATTTCGTGAAGCTGCCATTGCCCAAATAACAAACTATACAAACGCATTACCAGAAGGGAGCACCAGAGACTGACATTGCTCATCAATGTGGGTGCAAAGATATGCAGAAACTAGTACCTAATCGGATGCCAAAACAAATAGAATGTGTAAAGTGGCACAGACCAGAGATCCTAGAAATGAGACCCCATGCCTGCAGCCAGCTGGCTGGACAGGGACACAGGTGACAGAGAGAAGAGTCTTCCTGCACTGGAGCCCACGGCCGCAGTCTGCATGTGGAGGACGGATCTGGTTGTGGCCTTTGCCCTGTGCGTCCACTAACCTAAAGCACTGCAGCCCTGACACAAAATCAAAGCCAAGGAACTCGGAAGGAAGCTGAGGGGAGGCTGAACCTGACCTCGCTTTGGCAGATAGTGTCTCAGTGCCACCCAGTGCGTGCTAAGCCACAGAAAATGTTTTCGTTGGGCTTGGTTCCATCACAAACTCCTGTGGTTGGAAGGAAAGGGAGGGGCGGCTCCGGGAAGTGGGGTCTCCTGGAGTCTGCTCACTTGCTCTGGGACAGATGGGAAAGGGTCAGTTGTAAATCCAGCGCTGCCATTCAGGCTGTTCTCTGGGGCTGGCTGCACGGCTGCGGTCAGAGTGCTCTTTTCCTGTGCGCTGTGCACCGTGTATTCAGCCTGTTGACTCTATGCAAAATGCACAAAGAAATCCCCACACTCAGCAGTGAGGAAACAAACATCCTGATTAACAATGGGTGAGCCAGCGCTATCTGGAGAGAGAGCAGATGGCCAATAAGCATATGAAAAGATGTTTGGAGCCATTTGTCACTGTGGAATTGCAAATTAAAACAATGAGACCACAAGACTCAACAGAAAAAAAGGAAAAAAGAAAAAACGACCAACACCAAATGCTGGCGAGGATGGGGACCAAGCACCAGGAACTCCTGCTTGTTTGTGGCTGCGCTTGGGCACGATCCTGATGGATCGCCGTTTGAAGACCACTTGGGAGCCAGGACCCCTGGCTGTGTCTGGAAACCAAACAGCACCAGGAATGCAGTACACAAACTTGCTGGAGGGCGGAGTTGGCCTGCTGGGCCTGGCCAAGGCTGGGAGCCTGAAAGCCAAGGAACTGCTCGCAAGCACTGCCCAGCGGTAACCTGGGGCATGTGGATCCCCAGCGGGCCATGCCCAGGCGCCTGGAAACTGTGAGCTTGAATCCATGCCTCTGCACTCCTTAGTTATGGGGGCAGCTTCTCGTGTGGGACTCACAGCTCCCAAGGGCATTGGGGTGTCTGGCTCTGTCCCCACCTGTGCCCAGCGAGGAGCAGGACAGACAGGGTGCCCATGGTAAGGAAGCACCGCAGAAGCCCCGTCCTCCAGGAGGAAAGGGGCTCGTCCAAGGGACGCGGGAGCCTGCTGTGTACAAGCTGCGACATCTGAGCAATAAATCCGCACAATATTGATTTTTAATTCAAGACATAAAATAAATATGTGTCAACAGAAATGTAAATAGGTGATTTCATAAACGGGGTGGGAAAGAAAAGGCACATTTCCCAGTGGAAGGATCCCTATATTTCGCATGGATGCCCTTCCTCCCGGATGAAGGCCATAGGACCCGCTACTAAGAGGACCCCTGTGTGGCAGCATCCTTCCCTGAATGCAAAGGGGGGTGGGGACACCTGGCAGCCAGGCGCCAAGGCCAGTAGCAGCCGAGATGGGTCGGGTCACCTCAGCACCCTGTGCTCCTGACAGGATGTAAGGGACAAGATGAGACAGCCCCAAATGTTTGGCACAAACCAGTGGGTCCCAAGAATGGGGTCCCTCCCCAGGGGACCACTGCCAAGCTTCTGAGTCACATGCTCGAAGCTATCATGGTCATCAGAGCCAGGAAAGCCTGAGAAGCTGTCACAGCAACATGACAGCCACATGTTACACGGGGTCCCGGGGCAGGGGAAGGACATTAGAGAAAAGGAAGGAAATCCAAACAGAACTGGGACTCGGTCCACACCGGAGTGTCTACATGGCTCCCTGGCCGTGGTGCAGGCCCTGAGCAAGCTGAGACTCCACCGTGGAAGCTGTGGGTGGGCAGAGATGCCTGCGCTCAGTCCATGGCTGCTCAGAAGCACAGGGTCCCCGAGAGAGTGGACAGCACACCTGTGGCTGTGGGTGACCACTCTGTGGGGCAGGGAGGGACACCATGAGCTTGCTGCACGGGGGACATGGAGCCCCTTAGTCACCGTTACAGGGCACCCCGAGGCCTGGCGTAGAACCCCTGTGCCAGGGAATGTGCGCCTTATTTTCCACGTGGCTGGGGCGGCAGTTCCCAGCTGTCTACTCGCAGCCTTTCCAGCATACTGGGCCCACCTCTCTCTCCCTGGGGCTGAGAAAGCAGGGCGCCAGCTGTGGGACACTGTGATCAGGCTCAGCGACACAGGTGGAGCTCTCCGCCCTCAGGGGGGTCCTGGTGGCCACAGACAGAGGTCCTCCTGCCCCCTGGTTGTGCAGGAGAAACCTGTGAAGATGTGGGGATGCTTGGCCAGGCCCTAACCCCCATCTCAGGCAGGGAGTGTGAAGGTGCCAAGCCTCTCCCTCCCCTTTAGAATCAGGATCACCTGGGGCTGGGGTCCCTCAGCAGCGGAGGACGCTTAGCAGGTGGGAAGCCCTGCACGTCACCCCCAGCACCAGAAAGAAATAAACCCAGACAGTGAGAGTAAGGGTTCTGCTTTGGCACATCCTCGAGCTCACTCCAGGCCTGCCTTGCGGGTGGCGCGGTTGGGTCCTTAGGGATGGGTCTCCAGGGGGCAGTGTGGCCAGAAAGCCTCAGCATGAGACAAGAGCAGAAACAACTTTGGAGCCTCAGGTGGCCTTGGCCAGGTGACGCGCTACCCAGCAAACCAGAGGGAACCAGAGGCAGCTTGGGAGCCGTCACCGTCCTGGGGAGCCAGCATGGTGATGCTAAGGAGGCTGTATGCAGGACTGAGGTTTTGGCTCCCCACACTTCCCTCATTCCTGATTTTGGTTATTTGTTTGTTTGTTTGTTTGTTTAGAGACAAGGTCTCGCTACATAGTTCAGGCTGGCCCTGAACTCAGCAATCCTGCTGCCTCTGCCTCTCCAGTGCTGGGAATTTTGGTAATTAAATTTACCCCTTCTCACACATTGTCACTGTTCGTAGCTTTTGACTGTCCTTCCTCTACCGGGTCCCCACTGCAGTGCCCCCAGCGAGTCTCTAGGCTTTTACCAGGGCCTCTGCACCTCCAAGGCTTTGTTCCCAGTCCGCCCTGACCCACCCAGAGTTCCTCCAGGGGCTTATGTGCAAGTGACCTCACAATTTATCGTCTGGCCTGGAGTTCTTGGCTGCTGCTGCTTTGAAATCTGGAAATAGTTTCAAATTTAACGAAAAGTTGCTGATTGAGTATTTTTGGGCACTCAATCTGAGGCGCAGAGAAAATGAGAGATAAGGAGCCGACAAAGGAGGAGGCTTTTAATGCAGGCATGAGAGCTTCACTGGCATCAGGTAGAAAGCTCTCAGTGAGAACAAAGAAGCCGGACTTTTATCAGTTTTGGCTGGGGGAGGAGTTTGGCAAAGTGACATATGAACAGCAGATTTAAGGAGCATCTGTCCATGTAAAACAGGAGACAGAAAGACTCACCGGGGGCTGGAGGTGGAGGCTCAGGTGGCTGTGGAGTTTTGGGATTGACAAGGGCTCGGTGCACGTCCAAGAGGGAGTGGGAGATTTGTCTCTGGAATGAGAAGGAGAACGTAGAAGTTACTCTTGGAGAGGTGAGTTGTTTCCCAGGGTCCTGTACCAAGTTGGGAGGATGTAGCTACACCCCAGGCCAGCAGAACCTATCAGCTGCAAAAACTAAGATAATACCCGGAGCAGCCAGAGCCCCTTTCTCAGATCCACCTTCACTGTCTGGGTTCCGTGTTCTCGGGAGGGGGACTCGCCACCCAGCCTCAACTGCATGCTTGCCAGCGTGTTCACCTGAATCTGATTCCAGTGTGCCGCTCCTCTGGGGTGTCAAGTCCTTGCTGCACTGCAGCACTTGGCGAGGAGAGAGTGGGGGCAGCGGCTCCGGGTCCTGCGCCCCACACTCCCCTCGCCCTCGCCAGGGTTCGTGTGGTTTTTGTGAGGCTGTTCGTTGGAACTTGCCAGCCTCTGACACTCAGGTGAGGTCCCTCGCCATTTCTATCCCCTCGCAGCTGTTGTGATGGTGTCCAGCCCCTGACCCTTGTCCCCTGGAGCCACTGGAGCTGCAGAGTCGGGTTGGGGACCTGCAGTTTTTCACAACTGGATGATTACTATCTTCCCTCCCCCTTGTTTTGATTTCTTCCCCTTAGAGCCCATTATGCATGTGTTAGATCTTCTTGGCTTGAATTCTGTACCTACTACTTTATTTCTACATCGCACTTGGGTGGTTTCCTGCATCCTGCTCTTTAGAGGTGATTCCTGTGTTTCCTGTTTTCCATCAGGTGCTGGTGAATCCAGGGTGGCTTTCCTAGCCCAGCACTCTCCCAGCTCTCCAGGCTCCCAGTTTCTGTTTTCTGTGATCTGTCCTTGGAAATCACACATGTCTTTGAACCCTGTCCTTCCTGAGGATCAGGCTGTCTGGGAGCAATGGAAATCTCTGTCCAAGACTCTGTTTCCTTGGGTGACTCCTCTTGGTGTGGGTGTTCTTCATCCATCTTTTATTCACAACCCTTTCATCTTAGTTTCTGAAGTATTTATGCAAAGGTGTGAAATTACTTCTGCCTCGTGATGACTGATCTTTAACAGGAGGACGCTGTCTGCAGGGATATGTGTGTGCACATGTGTGTACGCGAGTGTGCTGGTGTGTGTGCTTTGCGGTAGCCCACCTTCCTCTCCCAGGGGATACCACACTGTGGGGAGCTCACCAAGTCTCACAGGAGGACATGTCCAGTGCTGGCTGTCGTGTGAATCTCTGGACACCTCCTGGGTTTCTTTAGGAATTGTGATCAGGTCTGCACATGTTCTCATCTCCCCACTTTGCTACAAAGGGCATGAGCTGCTGTGTGCTTTGCCGGTGTTGTTAGATGTGCTCTGAGGCTGCTGCAAACTCAGGGCTCCACGGGAGCAGTGGCCACGGCCTGTTCATCCGCCGCAGGCTCCAATTCGAATCCCAGTTCCCGCACATGCGACGGTGGTTCAAGGAAACCTGGCTGTGCCACCTCCTAGGGGCTGCGCTGCTGGCAGTCACACTGATGCATGGTCCTCCTCGCCTGCCCATGCACCTGCCATTGGACGTACAGGCTTTGCCACCTGGGGAGATAAAAACTGGCATCTGAATGTAGTGTGTACTTTTAAAACGGAGGTGAAGTGCACAGCTGTTAGGTGCATGGCATGGGGAGTGTCGACAAGGGTCTTTCTGGGTAAACCTCACCTCTGAGCACACAGGGATGCTCTCCCCTGTCGGGGGAGCTGGGGGGCACTCATCCTGCTGTGTCCTCCACGCTGCCGATGGCCATTCCCTGCAGGGACAGACCACGAGGCATTTACCTGTTCACTTCGGGGACACCTGGTGCCTTCCTTTCTGGCTGTGAGGAGAGAAGCTGCAGCGCTCACAGATGGTCCACGTGGACAGGAAGCTTTTCCCCCGGGTGAGTCTGGGAAGGGAGCCCAGGTCACAGAGCTGATTCTGACCCAAGCATCCGTGCCCCTCACTTCGAGGAGGTCCCAAGTGCTGGCAGTCAGTATTCATCTCTGCTATTCTGTGAGCACGCAGAGGCCTGGGGTGGGGATGCTGCTTTCCTTTGTCTGAGGCCTCTCCACAGCGGTCGTCTTCTATGACCTTTCCAAAGCATAAGTCTTCTCCCCTTTAGAGCAATGAAATGCTCATCTGGATTGTTCTGCAGGCCCTCATGGAGAGGGTGCCCGGTGAGCTCACCTCACACAGGGCAGGGAGGGAGAAGTGGCGTCCATCTGTGTGCAGGGGCTTCAGGGGTAAGGCCAGGGTTCCTGGGAGAGGTGACTCTGGACCTCTCTGGGACTTGTCCTTGGCAGTCACCACCTTTCCAGTGCCCTTTGTGTCTGTCCAGTCCATCACCCACTGCCCCAGCCACAGTCTGAATGTGTCCCATGTCCTGGACTCGGTGTCCAGGGTCTCACGTGGGCCCCAGGACAGGGGGCAGGTGTGGTGGGGAGGCCAGTGCTGGGGAGGGAAGGATGGGTAGGCTTTCCATGTGGGTGGACAGCAGGCTGGAGGCCCCAGCTCACAGCCAGCTCCTGCCTGGTAGCCTTCATGTACTGAGGTGGGACCTGTCCTCCTGGACCCTGATGCTGGGGGGAGGGCATCATCCTGAATTGCCCGGGTAGTCTCAAATCTAGTGACAGAGAGACTATGGAGGAGAGGTGAGGAGGAGGAGAGTGAAGACTGAGGCAGGGACTTGGCAACCACAGCTGGAAGAGGTTGGAAGTGTCAGCTCCAGATACCTGGAAGGACAAAGACCTCGCAGGAACCTTGGTTTTGAGCATCAGCCTCAGATGGTGAGATGATGTGAGTGTCCTGCACCTCTCTGGTTTGGCTTGGTCATCACAGCAGCCTTAGAAGCTGACTGGTGCAGCCCAGGTCCCCCCCTGGCATGGCCCAGGCCCTGAGAGCTGGCCACATCCTCCTCCAGGTGGCCACCTGGAGACCCAGCTGGTGCATACCTCTGGCGAGGGTCCATCCACTTCTGCTTTGGGTGAGAAGGTGCCACAGGCCCGACCTCTCCAGCCTGCGTTTGTTTCCTGGGGTCTCAGCCGTCTAAGCTGCAGCTTAGGCCTGTCCCCACCTGCTCACAGCAGCTCAACACTATTTATACGTCTTTGTGGTTGACCCCATGTACAGCCTGCCTTCTTCTAGAACAGCCTTGCCTCTGCTCTGAATGTGCTCATTGGCCCAAGTTCACTTCTACTGCTGGGTTTAAATTTGAGCCTTCTGGGGTCAAGGCCACCACTTGACCTCCTGTCTAAGTGAGAGGCTAGAGTGTCAGGAGACGTAGCTGTTTGATGTTTCAGCTCCATGAAGAAAGGCAGGGCTCACACTAGGGAACCTGCAGAGAAGGCAGCTGTGTTCATCACAGCTTACTGGGGCTGGGAAAGGTTAGGGGTGTTAATGGTGGGCCACAATCCCTCTCTGACCCCTGCCTCCTCCAGGGGTTCTTGTTGCTTCCTCAGAGCAGGGTACAGGAAGGAGAACCAGGAGCTTGCGTTCTGCCTCAGAACCAAGTCCCGAGCCCGACTTCAGCTGCCAGGATGGCTGAAGGATAGTTTGGCTGGGAAGACAGAGGTCCCTGGCCAGGGAGAGGCTCTGGGACACCTGTGAGCAGGTGGGGACAGGCCTAAGCTCTCTGTGGAGGTGAGGCAGTGTCCTGGTCTCCTCTCAGGGCCCTGGGGATGCGCAGGGGGCTGGGGCCATGGCCTGGACAGTGTGGTGTGTGACATGACTCACAAACCCGGCCCCTTTCCAGTGACCCACTGTGGCCCTGGCCATGATGGACAGGGCTGGCTAGCTGCCTAGAGAGCTGCAGACTGGGCTCTAGCTGGGCCTCTGCAGAGTGGACATGTTACAGTTTCCCATGCTCACACACCCCAGGGATGCAGGGACAGACTGTCCAGAGGAACCCTGCAGGCATGTGTGTCCAGATGTGGGGAAAAAAATCGCACAGAAACCTCCAAATTGGCCAGAGGGGACAGTTGCCTTCATGAGAGCAATAGGTCACACACAGATGGCTTCTCTACAGGGACAACAGAGCCCAGAAGACAACAACAATGGGTTTGCAGGTGGGCAAATAACTCAAAGGATTAAGTCAGCAGGGTGCAGCCTGCCCTCCTGGGTCCAGTTTGCTCTCCAGAGTGAGGATGAGCTGATCTGTTAGGTAGGTTATGGGGGTGGGAGGAGGAACACCTTTGCTCACCTGGCCTCCTGAGCTGCTGTTGTTACAGGAGGCGAGGGTTTACTGGAGGCAAAGAAACCAGTAGCACTTGACAAAGTGGAGGGAACCAAGCTTCATTACACCTGCCTGCAGGCTCAAAGGAGCTGCAGACTCCAAAGTCTAAGCCCCAAACTAATACAAGAAGTTACTTTTATACTGTGAGGTCTTTTGTGTGTGAGTAGAACTTTACAAATAGGGGAACAAACTGGAAACAGAAACAAGCTGGTACATCTTGTGATCAGCAAGCCTGTTTACAGGAGCAGAAGGAACACTGCAGACTATTGACACATTTGGGTTTGGAAATATTTTGAACGCAAAAGTTCTAGACAATGGGGTCTGGGTGGGGGCAGGGTGGGGGTGTCAGGCCCAGTGAGGCTTGTGTTGGTAGATGCTAGAGGACAAGCAGGTCACTAGGGCAAGATGTCCTGGGGGGAGAGTTGGAGAGAGCACAGTCTCCACCCCCAGTCCAGGGCCCTAACATCTCCCAGTCAGGGCTGCGTGTTCTGGAAATCTAGCTGAAGCTGTAGTCAGCAACCTGCATATGTCAAGTGTGTGCTTTGACTTTTTAACGTAAATCATTAATTTTAGAACAGATTTCGACTCACAAAGAAATTTCTACACAGGCAGAGAGCTCCCACACATGCTTAGGGTTGTCCCACAGGCGACCTTGTATCTGCCCGGTCTGCTGCTTTCTTGCCTTCATCTTCTAGGGAAATCGCACCTCACTGTTCCCTGGAAGCACCTGGCACGCACCCTGGACTGTCGCCTCCCTTCCTCTCTCCTCCTGCTCCTCCTTACCTCCTCTTCCTCTGTCTTTGGAGCCTGGTCCTCAGACAGAGAACCCCTACTGCTGAGTATGCACCCCCCACCTCCATCTAAATCCAAACATCTGAACACCCCCAAAAGTACACACCTGCAAAGTGGCACTGCCTGTCTCACCCAGGTGCTAGTGGCCTCCAATCTCACCGGCAGAGTCTCCATTTGTTTTAATGGGGCCTCCCTGTAGGTGGCCTAGGCACCAGGGCTCCCATGGGCATGCAGCCCCATAGCACAAAGTGCCCTTTACTCTCAGGAGGCTGAACAACATCCGCTGCAGGATGGATCAGGAGGTCATTCTGGAGGGACCAAGGCATGCATTTGAAGTCTCTTCCACTCAAGCCTTCCAGGGACTCCAGGACTTCCAGCCCTGGGGACACCCTGCACCCCTCACCTGGCCTGTGAGTCACCACCCTTTCTTCAGTGCCCCTCAGTCTCCTCACTGCCCACACCAAGCTCATCTGAGGGACTTGCCCCTCCTTAAATTGTTTGATGGCCACTTGGTGTGGGGGAACCTCCTCCCAGCCACCCGCATGGGCCCTGGTTGCCTTTCTGTTAGTCCTGGGCCATGGTCCGACACCCTCACTTCCACTGCTGCAGCCTGAAGGTGCCCCCAGGGTGCCTGGCACTGAGCTGGTGCTGGTGAGGAGCTGAGCTGCCTTGGCAGGGGTGGCACAGACGTGGAAGGAGTGCGAGGTCGCAGCGCTTCACCACCGTGGCACGGTTCCTGCTGGCGCCACAGCCTGCGCTGGCACAGTGCACGCGGTGGCTCTGCAGCCAGCTGGCCATGCACGTAATTGGTCTATACCCATCGCAGAGACTGTGACATATTTTTCTTTTAAAAAATCAGTAAATCCTGTGTGGGACTGACGCCAGCAGCTCCATGCTCGTTAACCCCTTGTCTGCTTCAGGGCCGCCCTGTTTGGGGAACTCCTGTAGGACTCTCTGACTGGTGTGGGTAGATGCGTTGGGTCCCAGATGTTTCTGGATTATTCTCTAGGCTCCTGGGGTGGACAGGAGTCTGGGACCCTCAAGCCAAGGTACCCCTACTTGTGGCCTGGTGTCCTGAAGGCATAGGGCCCAGGAGCCATGAGGGCGGTGGCAGGGACAAAGCGGCTCCATGGCTGCTCTTTGGTTCAAAGCCTCAGGATCTGTATGGCGGGGCTGGGGTGGTGCCCGGGATGCTGCTGCTGTCAGGACATTACTGCTGCATGGCCTGGAGTTGCTGCCAGACCCAGACCCTAACCTGTCCAGCATTACTGCCCCCACGGTCAGCCCGGCCTTGCTGGGATCAGCAACCCTGAGCCCCACCCTCCAGTCGCGAGGTCCCTCCCTCCCCAGAAGACTTCCAGACTGAGCCCCCTGTATGCTGGGGAGGGCACCTGGCTCCTGTCACAAGGGTGCATTTAAGGGCAGGATTGGCTCCCCTCCCTGTCCCGGGGGGCACCTGATCACTGACTGACTCAGTGTCCTAAGTGTGCCTGTGAATTGCTCGCAGTCAGCTGCTCTTTGGGCAGACTTGTCACAGACATGGACAGCCCCAGTGCACACAGTGACTTGGCAGAAGTCCTTTTCTCCTGCTCCGGGCCCGCTGGTATCCCAGCAATGCTGGCCCAGGGACACCCTGTCTCACCGGCCCTCCCCAGCAGGCCTGGTGTTGCAGGTGTGAGGTCCCCATCATGGTTCCCTCTCCGCGTTCTTTGGGGACCTCTCGCTGCTGGTGCCTTCCAATTTTGTCCTTTGGTTTTGTTGGTGGGGGTTCTCCTCTCGAGGTCCTCGGCTTCTATAGGATCTTGGGGTTCCTCAAGGCCCCTGTGACTAGAGGGGACCTGTGACCCCTCAAGGACTGACCCTCAAGGCCCCTGGCCAGAGCCTCCAGCTCCCAGGCTGGGCCCCAGCTCATGGCATGGACAAGTGGCAGCTGTGTGTGTGTGTGTGTGTGTGTGATCCCAACACCAAGTCATCTGTGCTGCACGGGCCGTGTGCTGCGCTATAGGACCGTGGGGTGGTGGATGTTGGGAGGGAGCCTTGTAGGAAGTGACACTGAGGGCCAGTGCCCAGCAGGGGTCACTGTGCAGATGGGATTGCATGTGAACCCAGGGGCAAGGAAGGCCCGGAACCCTGGAGGGTCCCCAAGGAGGGCTGGGCCTGCCATGTACCTCTAACTGTTAAACCTGTTTCAATGGTGTATTTGTGTAATTTTAAAATATAAACTGTGAAAAACAACACTGCTTTCACGTAAAGATGACTTTGTAGTGAGCGGAACTGATAGGAAGGCTGACCCCAAGTCCCTGCACCTTGTGCACTGGCATCAGGGCTTTCTGGCTGGCATCTCGGGGTTCCCCAGCCCTGGCGTCCAGCCTGCCCACACTGGGTGCAGCCATACCCTATGCAAGCGGGGCCAGGAGCCGAGGGGCGAGAGTGGCCATCCATGAGGACACAGGGAGGGCCAGGCCCGCGGGGTGCCGGGGAGGAGAGCAGTGCACGCTGCAGTGTTGGAGGAGCTGCAGGATGGGGTGAAGGCAAGAGATGGGAGGGAGGGAGGGATGCCTCGGCCTGTGGGGCCTGGTGCCAGCCACGTCCTGGCTGGGCCGCTCCTCCCCACCACGCGGCTGTTGGTGATGCCAGCAGAGCCTCCGTCTTGGCTGGGCAAGGGGCTGGCCCTGCCAGGCGCAACTCAGAGCCAGGAATCCCTGGCGAGCCCCCCTGGGGCAGATTGCTCCTGCGTCCCTGGCTGGCTGCCCTTCCCAGATGGGCCGCCCCGTCTTGGTGAAGGAATGCGGTGCTGCCTGCCCACCCCACCTGCGGAGCAACCCACCGTGCCGTGCTGCGTGCCTCAGTGGTCCCTCCCTCACCTGTGGGGCCTCTGCCTCCCTCCCCCTCAGTCCATGACTGGTGAAAAGAATCGAGCCCTGAATCAAATCGCATTCGCAATTTGTCAAATTATGCAGAGGAGATGGTGGAGAGGAAGGGGAAATGGTTTGATTCTATTATGTGGAAATTAGCTTGAGACAGAGGCTATTCACCAGGGAGAGCGGTTTCCCTCCAATTTTCTGGAGAAAATTGCCCATGCGCCATCCTCCTCCTCTTCTTCCTCCTCCTCCTCCGGCTGCCCAGCTGTGCCCCTCAGGCCCACACCAGCTCCCCAGAGGGTGGGAGTCAGGAGGAGTCACAAGAGGCTGCCCGAGGAGGGGCTGGGGGGGAGGGGACGGACGCCCGAGCTCACTGCCCAACCTGCTGCCCTGTTGTTTGCCACCAAGATGCATCCTGGTGGCTCCTGCTGGACAGGACCTGCTGTGCTCGAGGCAGAGAGAGAGCTCTCCCTGTGGGATGGTTGGGGTGTGCACCGCATCTGGCCTCAGGAGGACCATAGCTGCAGGTGGCGCTGGAGGGGAAGGGACTGCAGGAGGATGAGAGACCACTTACAGGCGCCTGGCTGTGTGTAGAGCAGTCCAGGGTCAGCCAGGGCCAGGTGTGAAAGTGGAGACCTCGGCTGCATTTTATGTCAGATCCCGAGGCACAGCCTCAGGGCACATGGGCATCTTGGGAATGGGCAAGAGTGAGTCCTTCTCAGTCTGCCCTTGTGGGGCCCATGAGCCCAGACACTGGGCCCCCTGCTCCACTGTCTCTGTGGCCCAGGCCCTCAAGGGCAGCCATGAAGCCTGCCCGCTCACCTCCACCCCCAAGGCCTCCCCTCAGGAGGAGGACACAGCTAGGGCTCCAGATATAAGATGTACAATGTGTGTGTATATAAATAGATAACCCCAGGCTGTGGGAATGTCTATCTTTTCTCAATGTCTTGGTGACCTGAACTTTGAATTTTTGATGAAATCCCATTTATCCTGTGTCTTCACTGGCCAGTGCCTCTCGTGTGCCTCTAACATGTCTTTGCCACTCAGTGTCACGAAGACTCCCTCGTGTGCTGGACACCGGAAGCACCTGGGCTTTGCATCTTTCTCTGAGGTCTGCCTTGAGTTAACGTGTAAATATGGCGTGAGTCTGGGGTTAGCTTCTTCCCCCACATTTATTCAGTTCTTCTGACATCACTTGTTGAAAAGATGCTTATTTCCTATTGAACTGCCTCGGGGTTTGGCAAAAACCAATTGGCAGCACGTCTGAGGACTGTGTGCCGACCTGAGTCCTGTCTTGTTCTGCTGCCTCTGTGTCTGCTTCGTCTGAATCTCACTGTCTCGGGTTCTGCGGTCTGCAGAATCTCGGAACCTGCCCTGCTTCAGGATAGGTGTTGCTCCTTCGGGCCATGGTACTGCAAGTGCACTTTGGCATCATCGTGTCAATTTGGATTTTGGTGGAGCTGCATGGAGTGAAGCCATCAGTGTAAGGTGACTGACCTGCCAGTGCTGAGTTCTCCTGTCCGTGAACTGGGTACATCTTTCCCTTTGAGGACTCTTTAACTTTTCTCAGAATGCTCCCAGGGTTGTGGGCACAGGTCTGGTCTGGCGTGGAGTCTTGGTGGGCAGAGTCTCCACTGGCTGGGATGTGAAGCCTGGTGCCCAGGAGCCTGGGACCTTGAAGGCTCTGGGCAGCAGAGGTGGCTGCTCAGCATCCAACCAGGCAGCTGTCACAGCCCACAGCAGTGCACCACGGGCTCCGCCTTCCTCCCACCCAACCCCAGCTCACCCTTGGGAACTTTGCAAGCAGCCTTGTTCAGTGGATGAGACTTGTTCAGAGGAGGGACTGGTCCTCCAGGCCCTCGCCTGGATGCTGGGAGAGTCCTTGCCTCCGCCTTTCCTCCAGTTTGGCTATGTGTTTACATGCCTCTTGCTGGGGAAGTTGAGCAGGACCTGCTGCCTCTGTTGTTATGGCTACGAGGAGGGAGGACAATTTCCTGTGAGATATCTTCTCATCACTCCTGCTGGATGCTGGGGCAGATTAGGTGAGCTCTGTGGCAACGCTCTCCATTCTGCGGGGACCCAACCATATTCATCTGCCCTCTTGCACGCACTGCCGTCTGCTGACTCCATGGGGGAGACAGGATGGATCTCATTAAAGCCATCAGAGCACCATTTGCTGGCTTTATTACAGTGGTAAAATTGCCTTTGCCTTGTTCTCTCCAAATGCCAGATTACAGCACTGCAAGATACTGAGGAAACCTGGGAGGCTCTGGAGGAGCAGCCACCACTGTGTGGTGACAGTGCCTGCCAACGAGCCCCCACGGTGGGGCATCTCCTTGCTGCCCACCAGCCCAGTATGCCAGACCCAGCCCTGGAGCTACAGATGGCACGGGAGACGGGGAGACTCACCACCAAGGTCAGCAGGAGGGGGGCGTAGCAGTGGGGGCGAGGTCATCAGGAGAGGCTGACGGTGGACAGTGCAGGGCAGGGGCTGGGAGTGGAGAAGCAGCTGCAGCCCAGCAGGAAGCCCATGTTTCAGTCCTGGTGTCCCTGGGCTTGGTGATCTCTCCAGCCCTCAGGGAGAAGGGTGGCCATGGCAGGGTCCCAGGCTGCCTGGGACTCAAGGTCAGGAAGCAGCAAACTGGTTTCTGGTTCACCCAGCTCTTTGAGGGGACACCTGTCCCCAGGAACCCCAGCCAGCAGCTCAGCCTCCCCACACCGGTGTCTGCACCTCCTTCCAGCCCCACTCTGGCTCAGAGCAGCGCCTCACCGGGGCAGGGGAGGCTGCTGGTGGCAGTTGAGTGCTCCTGGGGCTGCGTTCCAACTCCCACTGGTGACTGCGCTCACCCAGGTGGGGGCTCGTGGTGGCTCCAGCAGGGACCATGCTCCCGGCGTTCCGGTGGCCATGGAGCCCCTGTGTGCCTGGCCCCTTGCACTTTCATAAAGATGCTGCCTGGAGAGATACAGCGCAGCCCGGCCCGGCTCACGGGTGCCCCCTCCACTCTGTCCTGTCCTCAGTGAACACCACTGACCCTGCCTGGCCACATGGCATCAGTGTGGGGCACTGGGGACAGCTGTGCTGATCTGGTGGCAGATGTCGTGGCCCAGGAGTGGGAGCCCTGACCCCAGCATGCACGGAGATGCAGGGGGGATGACACCCAGCCTGCTGGAGCCAGGCTGCTGACAACACAGATGGAAATGGCTGCCTGGGGGGCTGGGCTGTGGGTGCCACCGGCCTCTTCCGGGTGTCATTGGGACCTGGGGCTCACAGGTTCCCGGCATTCCCACCTGGGTTTCCCACAGCCCCGTGTTCTGGCCACTCATACTCTTCAATTTCCACTCCCAGCCAAGGAAGCCTGGAGCCCCTCAGCTGGCCACGGGAGGTCAGTGGCTCTGTGGTCGCAATCCTCGCAAACACAGCGGCTTCAGGCAGGAAGTTCCCTTCTCGCTGCCCCAGAGGCTGGAAGTTCAGGATGAAGCTTGAGGCTTGGAATCGAGGTGTGTGCAGAGCAGGGTGCTCTGGAGTCCTTGGGGAGAATACTCCTGCCTCTTCCCACTCTGGGCCCCCAGGAACACCCCAGCTTTTGGCTGCACCCTTTCTCCCACCCCAGCTTTTGGCTGCACCCTTCTCCCACTCTGCCTCTCTCCACTTCTGCCAGGGAGCACAGAGGATCCGCCCCATGCAGGACCTCCCGATCTTCCCCTCAGCACTAGCTAAGCATGGCCTGGGGAGGAGCTGCTTGGGGGATACCACGCTGCAGATCTGGGAAAGGGTGAGGTGGAGGCCTGCAGCTGACGCACGGCCAACCACCACATGGAACCGACTTGGAGGTTCCTTTGGGATGGCTCAGAACTCTTTGGTTCTCCTTTCTCTGCTCTCTGCCTGATGGCAGTGAGTCCTGAGAGACCATGATGAGGGGCGTCTGCTGCAGAGTGCAAAGAAGAGTGACAGAAATCTGCAGGGGCTCCCAGAGCCCCTCCTGAGAGCCAGCTGTCCCAGGGAGAGGGGGGCTTGAAGAGTGACCCCAGAAAAATGACACCAGTCAGGGGGCTGTGAAGCAAGTGGCTCAAAGGCTGCTGTGGACCTAACACCACCCCACCCCAGCAGGAAGCCGGTTTCCAGAGGGCCTGGCTTATTTGCCTGGGGCTCAGCTGTCTGCCTGAAAGAAGCCAGCACTCTTTGAATGAGTGTAACCCAATCCAGAGCTCAGTGCTGGGCTCTATGCAGTGTGACATCCAGCACCCAACCTAAAATTTGCCAGAGAGGTGGGGACCTGAGAAGATACAACAACTGGGAGAAAATCAGTGCAGACCCAGGAGAGCAGACCAGGACTGCCAGAGATGGGGGAAATGTGCCAGGACACCTGTTATAAATATGTTAGCAGTGTTTATGCATTTCACACACACGCGCGCGGGCACACACACACGCACACTAGTGACAGTGAGAAAAAGAGAACTGGGAGACACTGGCCCACAGTGGCCTCAGGGACATCTGTTTGGTCCTCAGGTACCTGCAGCATCCCTGGGCCCCTGAAGAGCTTGGCTCAGGTGTGAGGTTTGCTGGGGAGGAGGCAGAAACAGACTTAAAGGAGGGAGAAGCTGGGGAAGGGAGGCAGCCATGGGGTCTCCAGCAAACCAGTGGGCATCTTGGAGTCACCCGCCCGGTGACCAGTGATGGTAAATGCAACTCTGGAAGTGGAAATTCCACAGGATGGGCTTGAATGCTGTGGGAAAGGCAGTGGGGCCTTTACAGGTAACATGGGTGTTGCTAAATGGCGGCCTACAGCCGAAAGCCAGCCTGTTGCTCTTTTAGTATAAACAGAGCATTCCTGGAGTTGCCTGTTGTTCACGACACTTCCCAGTGCAGTGGCTGCATGGAGGGCCCGCTGCGTTCTCCCTGCCTAGCCCTGTACAGGGCCTGCTGGCCTGCTCAGGCCGCCTGCCTGGGTCTCCCAGCCCCACACATTGTGGAGCCAGGTTCTAGTTTATTGAGTGAAGTTTAAGCCATTTGGATTAAACTTGTTCCACGTCAGTAGAACCTGAGTTTCCAAGGGTGGGAATTGCAATCTGGGGTTACAGTGGGGCACTATGGGGAGTGAAAAGAGTGAACCTGTGGGAGTGCGGGTGCCCACAGAGTCCCAGCCAAGGCTGGGCCGCCCTCCCTGCACTGTCCTGCTCCCTCCTCCCCATGGGGCCTGAGCGCTCCACCGCCAGGACGTCTGCCTCGTCCTTCACCATGGTCAGCGTGAGCCCGGCCGGGGCTGCTGGTTCGGATGCAGTGGGGAGGCCTGACCCTGGGCCACAGGCCGCGGGACCGGAGCCCGGGGCAAACCGCCATCACTTAGCCTTTCTTGTCCCTGTGGCCTGTGCCCTCCTCTCCCCTCAGCCTCGCTTTTGTCAGATTTCAGCTGACATCTATAATTTGGAAAGCCATAAAAATGAACACAGATGAAATATTAGAGGGCAGCAGGATGAAGAAGGCACGGACAGAGAGGCTCTTGCTGCTTTACACAGGCCTTCAAACTGCCTTCATCTGTGCGCTCGCCTCAGCCCAGTGAAATTGATTCATTGACCAAATTGGCCATTTAAAATTCAAAAGCGTCCGCTTCCCGAGAGCAGTTCCCTCCTCTCCAGATTTATGGGGCCTCGGAGAGGCACCCCGGTGTCTGTAGTTTCTTTTTTAAGGATGATCTACAGTGAGGCGACAGGCCCCTCTTTCCGGAGAGCACACAGGAGGCTGTGCCAGCCTGGGCCACAGGCCCGGCTGGGGCGTCCTTGCGGCGCTGGCCCTGTGTGGGCCACCTCCCAGAGCTCCGGTCCTGGTCCGTCTGAGGCTCACACCTCCGGGGGACGAGGATGAGGGGTGTTCACAGGGAGAAGCAGCAGGAAGGGCCTGGGGTCTGCCGTCAGACCGTGGCGGCAGCTGGTGGAATTGGGGCTGGTCTGCCTGGCCTCAGGGAGATGGAGACAGGCAGCTCCCATGTCTGAGCTCACCTGTCTGTTGGAGCAGAGGAGCAGACAGTACAGGTAGGCAGAGCAGAGCCTGGAGGCATCACAGGCCAGGTATGGGCTTCTTGGACAAGAGAACTGCAGGAGAAGCAGAGTGCAGCCCATGGGGTGAGCTGACCTCCGCCTCCCATGGTGGGCGAGTGGTGGTAGACAAGCCCTATTGGTATGACCTGATGGGAACTCCTTCTCTCCTTCCCTGAAGTCACCAGGGCTCCATCGGCCTCTCCTAGGTAGACCAGCTACCCCTGCAGAGCCTTTCGGACTGGAGAGAGATGGGGAACCAGGGGAGAGGGGTGAGAGTGAGCATGTCTGACAGAACAGTCACCAGCCCAGGGGACTCCTTCAGGAGAGGCCATGGGGCAGCAGGAGTGTATATGGCAGGGGCCTGGAAGCGCTGATGCTGGGGTCGAGGCTGGCCTGAGAGAAGGATTCGGTCAGTCTGAGATCAGGATCTGAGCTCGGTCTGAGACCAGCTGTGCTGGGTTGCCGAGGGGGCTCCGTTTCAGCCGGCGAGCAGGGCAGGTTTCCCCCTGGCCTGCAGTCCTGCTGGCGTTCTGCCCAGCCCACGGCTCTGCCCTGTGGTGCCTTGGGCTGCTGTGCCTGGCCCTCTGCAGTGCCTCTTCTGGATGCATGGGGCCTTGTTGGTCCCCAGGCTCATGCCACAGCATACCCTGCCCTCGTCTGCCTGCCCGCAGTGGCCTCAGGGACATCTGTTTGGTCCTCAGGTACCAGCAGCATCCCTTGGCCTCTGGAGAGCTTGGCTTGGGTGTGAGGTTTGCTGGGGAGGAGCCAGAAACAGACTTAAAGGAGGGGGAAGCTGGGGAGGGGAGGCAGCCATGGGGTCCCCAGCAAGCCTGCGGGCACCTTGGAGTCACCCACCCAGGAGCCCAGGGCTGTTAGCCACTCGCTGCACCCTAGGAGCCAGGCAGAGGGTGACTCCTCGGCGTTTGTGTGCACCCTGATCAGTGGCAGGGTCAGGAGGAGGCCCTAGGGCATGTGCCCAGGAAGTGTGGGTGCTGGCATTTGGGGCAGGCCCGGGGCATGGGAGATAGTGTGAGCTTTGCAAGCCCGTCTTCCAGGCTGACAGAAGGCCATCCATGGCTGGCCAGGCCTCCAGGAGCCTGCTGCTGCTCTACAGCTCATCCTGGGCCCCGCTCCCAACAAAACCTCTAGAATCTATTTTAATTACCCTGTATTATTTTGTAACTTTAATTACATACTAAATGACATACTAAAAAACCATTGTTAAAATTTAAGTCTTTGTAATAACACCATTTTATTACATTTTGATGACTTTATAACTATGATACTTTATTATTCGTTCTGTGTTATTTTATGAAGGCACAGTGAGGTTTTTAATATCTAATTACAGTACCGGGTGATCATTAAACCCGATGCGTGAGTGCCGGTAAGGAGCCCCCACTGGGCTGGCTGGATGCGGCATGGGCCTGTCCGGTGGTCTGAGCAGTGTGTGGCAGGCAGTGAGGTGGGTCACACAGAGGGCCTCTCAAAGCTGCTTCCAGGAGGTGAGGGTGGGCTGGGCATGGATGGCATCCTGGAAACCCAGGTGCTGGCCCTGGGTGGCTTCCCCGGCTGGACAATTCCAGCAGGTCACTAGTTAGCCATAGACCTTCAGAAGTGACCTTTAGATGCTTGAGGCATTTGTGGCTTGGGGTGTCCTCCAGGTCTGAACCCTCAAGAACAGCTGGACTTTGAGGACACTTGCAGGGCCCTTGGACTTCTGCTCTCTGTGCCCAAGGTCACCCTGGGAGTCTTTGGTGGCCCAGGGAGCCCCACAGCTGAGCAACCTGAGGACCTAGCTTGTCGCTGTGGGCAAGAGGGGTAGGGAAACTGCAGGGTGCAGAGGAAGGCAGAGAGGACAGGACCTGCAGGGCTGGGGGCTCTTGGCCTCTGTCTCCCCACCTGGGGCTGTCCCTGGGCTGGGGATAAGCAGCCACTGCAAGCCCCTTTTGTCTCAGGACAAGAAAGAAGCACAGGAATGGCTTGAGCCCCAGTGGCAGGAATTCTACTGTGCTTCCTGCAGAGAGGCTGCCTGTGGTGTGGCCTACAGGGCCCTACTGCTTACCTGGCCATGGCCAGCTGCCCCCTGGACTACCTGCCGCCTGCTGTCTGTCGAGGTGCCGACTGCAGCCAGTTTCTCTCTGGTGTACTCTTTTCTGTTGTTCTGGGGCCTGCGTTTCTTTGACACCCACTCAGTGGATGCAAATCCTGCTGAGCCCCACCCCTCCTGCCCTGGTCACTGCATGGGGTGCTCTTTTTCTTCTTGGTTCCACTGGGCCTGTGTTTGCTCCAAGGCCAGGTCACTAGGCAGAGGTCCCCTCCCATGGACTTGGGATCTGATACCCAGCGAACCCTAGCCTGGGGTCCGGGTATGGATGCAACCAGCAGCAGTGTGGAGTCACCCAGAAGCCAGCAGGGACCAGGTAGCATGGGTGGTGGCCTGGGGCCATGCATAAGTCCTGGAGGTTCCCAACCCTGGTCCAGGGTGGGAGGAAGACTGCTCCTGGCAGTGGTCCTAGATCTCTCAGGGCTTTGGCTCTTGGCTTCTCTCTGGGGCTGTGGGTAGCACAGCAGGTGAGTAGCAAATGGGGACAGAGCCAGGCGAAGGGCCGATGGGAGCTTGAGGGTCTCGGGGAAGCCGTGGTGTGGGGTCTTTCCACTGCCAACTCCTGGAGTGAGCAAGGAGCAATCTTCTAGCCAGAAATGAAGTGGCAGCCTCACAGCACTCACTCCAATCCCAGCACTCACTGTGATTCAGTAGCTTTGCACAGACCGTGGCAGGGTTTGATCATCCTAGGAATTATACGGCCCTCTCGTCCCATTCAAAGGAAACTCAATTACCTGGAGTGGAGCAATCAGCACTGCAGTGGCTGCGGCAATGGTGGGGGGCCCAGAGCTGCAGCCTGGGGGCTGCCAGGTCTGAGGGTGTGGAGAGAGGTCCCCCCACATAGGGACCCCAGGTACATCGAGCAACTCAGAGCAGGATGCTGCAGGGCACAGGCAGGACACTGCCTGCCCACGCCTTTTGCCTGCAAGTGAGAGGGGGAAATTGAAACAGTGGGGTCCTCTGTAGCAGTAGGAGTCTAGGCGACCCTGGCTCCACTCTGTCACCTCCTGACTGCCTGGGGCCTGAGATGGTGCTGTCCTGGGATGTGACTCTTCCCCAGAGAGCAGCTGGCAGATCACAGGGAGGCCATGGGCATCCTGGTGGCACTGCTGGGTAGGCTCAGGGTGGTGCCAGCAGGGCTGCACCTGTCAAATCTGTGTCCTCCTTTCCCAGGAGGCTGGGGCTCAGCAGCACCTGCTGGCAGTCAGGGATCCTGGAGTCCCTTCTGTGTGGCCCAGACCCCAGCCAGAGGGTCCGGGGCCCGGCCAGGTGTGTGGGGTGGGTGTGCACACTCACCCCCCTGCCCTCCACTGGACTGTGCCCGTCTGCCTGCCATCCATGACGATGCCTTGGCCCCGTCCACTCTCCCTGCCCACCCTCCCTGCAGCATTACCCCGCCTTTCTCAGGAGGAAGACCCGCAGCTCCTGGCAGCCACCTGCTTCATCCCCAGCCTGCACAGGAGGCTGCGGGAGGTGATTCCCTGGGCGAAGGGCTGAGGAGGAGCCTGCAGCCCAGAGCTGTGGCCCCCATAAGCCCACTCCCCTCTTCCCGATCCTGACCCAAGTCCTCTCCATGGGCCCTGGCCAGGCAGCCCCACGTGGCTCTCCAACAGCCCGGTCTGCAGTCCATCTGCAGCACGTGTCACTGCCCACCCTCCCCCGTGAGGGTTGGGCCTGAGCTTGGCTGCTCCAGGGCTCCTGTGTCGTGGAGGAGATGTAGTTTCCACCTTCACCTTGGATGTTGTCTCCTAGCTTCAAGCATGGGCTCCTGAGCCCCCAGCACAGATCCTTCGGGCTCTGATATGGACTCGCGCGGGAGCCTGCAGTGAGTGCCGGGCCTTCGGCTCTGCAGCGCGTGGCAGCCCTTTCTCTACACCTTCCGCACCTGACTCTGTGGGCAGCACTGTAAGTGACCGTGCATACCCTTCTACACTGTAAGTCTGGTGTTAAATCTGTCTGCCTCGTGAGCACTGGCGGACACAGACAGATTCTGGCGAACCTTTCTGTCCAAGGGTGTAGGGCAGAGGGTGGGCGCTGGCGGGGCGGGGTTGCCCTGGCCTGGGGGAGCCCAAGGGGAAAGGCTAAGGGGCTCCCAGCTTGGAACATGGGGCCCTTTCTCACTCACACACCCCCTCCCGCTCCTCCACACTGGAAGGGACCTGTGAGCTTTGCAGACAGTCGATCTCACCCTGTCACCCTTGCCTCACCCCAGGTCTAAGCCGTTATTTGCACATCACGGCATTGGTGTCCCTGTGGTTGGCAGGTGAAGATGTCCGCAGAACCAGGATGGCCTGGCTGTGGGGCCCAAGGAGCTGGCCTGGCCTGCAGCTGGAGGCTCCTGTCCCTGGGAGGGGCCTAGGGCCTCCATCTCATGTGATACTTAGCTATGACTGGTGGACACCAGGCAGCCTGGGTGACTGTGGGCTACAAGGACATCCCTGGGCTGAGCAGAGGCCTGGGCACAGGTGGGCTGGAGGGGAAGGGGCAGAAATGGAGGGGCCTGCACTGGCAGAGCTGTCAGCTGTCAGTGACGAGGACCGGATGCTCTACAGGGCCAAGACGAGCACCTACTCAGTATGAAGGATGCGCCCACGGGTGCTGGCGAGTGCTCACTGGCACGGTGTGAAGGCAGGGGCCCGCTGGCAAAGCGGGAGGAGGGGCACCCAGACTCTCTACCTCTGCCCCTTTGAGAACCTGGGGTCACCAACCCGGGTCCCCCGCTGGCCCCTGCCAGGCCAGGTCTGACAAGGACACCCCTTCCTGCTGCGCTCTGGGCATGAAGGACCTGGGATGAGACTTCAGTGTGACTTCCTTTCCCCTGAGAGCCAGTGACTGTCCTCCTGCCCTTCGTGCCATGCCTCCTCGGCCTGCACCAGCCTGCACCCCAGCAGACTCGCCCCGGGATGGAGCTGCTTCTGAGGTTGCATTCATTTTCAAGTTTGTGAACAATTCCGGGAAAGCGTCTTTTTTACTGGAGGCTTTGTCCCTGTGGAAGCAAGGGCTGAATTGGGGTACAACTGGGTCCTCCGGGTTGCCTGTGTGAGCATCCAGACCTTGGAGTATGCCTCTGATTGGATGTGAAACCTCAGTGAAGGTGAGGATGGCACGGTGAGGTCACTGGTGTGACCCTGACCAGCAGCCCTGGTGTCCTTCTAAGTGGAGATGTGAAAAGAGACAGGCCTGGGAGGATGCAGGGAAAGAGGGGTCTCAAGTGGCCCCATGCCAGCCCCACTGACCTCAGATGTCCAGCTGCCTGTCCAGCGCAGAGTGGACAGACAAGCAGGCTGGGCCGTGGGATACAGAGCACAGCAGGTCTCCTGGGAGGCTGCTGGGGGTCCCCTCGTGGCCCAAACCCGGTGAGGACATGAGGGAGTCTCTGTCCCTGGATGGTCCAGGTGAGAGGGCACTGTTCTTCCCTTTTCATTTCCCAGTTATTTGTGATTCCTTGGACTTTTCATAGGATCTCGTCCATGTGGATTTGACCCTGAGGGAATTTGTAACTTTTGCCCTCTTTTCTATTGGCTTTTTCTCCTGTCAACTCAAAACTACTGCTGCATCTTAGAGACAGTGGCTTTTGCCTGTCTCTTTCCTTGTCAATAGTTGTCTCAGCTCCATGGGGCCTGTTTTAGGGTGTCCCTCCCATGCCTCCGCCCTCTGTTCCCAGGGATCAGAGGGCCCAGTGAGCCCCTGGCTTTCTCTCTGACCTCTGAGCAGCCTGAGGAATCCCTGCCTGGAGCGTGGGAACAGTGTCGCCATCTTTCTTGTGGCTCTTTCTTTTTTTCCCTTACCATGGGAGTCCTTCACCCAGCTAGAGCTTATTTTTGGTTAAGATGTGAGTGGCTCCACTTTTGTCTTCCAGGTAGCTGGCTGCCCTCACTGCATTTGGGCATTGACCTCCCACTCCCAGAGCACCCTCCTCACTCTGAGCCACCCCTGGCTCCTGAGGGTCCCTGCCCGTGCCCCTCCCCTCTGCACCCCACTGCTGAGGACTGTCCTTCTGTGGGGACCTTACACAGGGTCAAAAGACTTGACTGATCCTGAGAGCGCTGCTGCAAGTCTGTCAGCCCATGATCTTAAGCTGCAGGACAAATTCAGAAGCAACATTTTCATATGAAAGTACCTGTCGAGGAAGATGAACTCTTAGTGTCCTTAAATAAGGTTTTATCATGTCTTTCAGGCTGCACCGGTGGGGCCTCTGGAAGCCAGAATCTGCTCCAGGTCTTCAGAGCGAAGGGGATGTAATGCAGGGAGCTGGTCCCTTGCCTGAGAGGGTGTGCAGGCCGGGAGAAGAGGCTGGGGTCACCTCAGTGTGGAGGGGGCTCCCCAGCCCTGTCAGGGACCAGGGAGGAAGGGGCCTTCAGGTGGGAGCTGAGCCTCCAGGGTACCTTGCCTCTGCCAGAGGAGACCCTGGGAGAGAAAGGGAAGAAAGGGTGACCCAAAGCCATGCTGTCCTGCCCCTTTCACCTGCCAGGAGCCTGGGCAGCAGAGCAGGAGGGAGCCTGCCGCAGCCCAGGTGGGGCCCCCAGCTCTGCCCTCCCTGGCCCCTCCTCTGTGGACACATCGCTTTCTCCTCCCTTTTGTTTCTGGATTCTTATTTGAAACAAGCTGATGTTTTGTGTCTGCATAGCCATTTGGCCCCCTTCCATCCTGTCACATTTTCCTGTGAATTTTAAGCTTTGAATACAATGTCTGGGGCTGTAAACTACAAGTTCCAGGGCCGGGGAGTAACAGGGTAACCGCACTTGCCTGGCATGTGCAAGGCCTGGAGTTTAATCGCCAACACCACAAAAGCAAGCAAACAAACAAAACCAAAGATTTTCTCTCTTTCTCCTTCTTGCTACCAAGTACTTCGTTTTCCTGTTTGCAAAGGCCAGAACCCTGACCCAGTTCCAAGCGGCAGCCCTGCCTTTCCTGCTGAACTTGGCTGTTCCGAGCCAGGTCAGTGCCTCACAACCTGGATGTCCCTCTTGCCAAGTGGCCAAGCCACCCCGAGGGGCTGCGGGGCAGTCAGTGTCCCCGCTTTTGGAGATCTGGTGGTCACGCGCTGGGGTTGGACGGCTCCGCACAGACAACCGAGGTCAGGTCGCAGCCCTCAACTGCCACGTCCCCAATCCACAGGCCAGTACCAGAATAGAGGACCCTCAGCCACCGCTAGGACTTTGCAGAGACTTGGAGGCCTGTGGCTGTCCCTCAGGAAGGGTGACGTGGGACCCACTGGGCGCCCCCTTGCCAGGCATACCAGCCTGTTCTCCAGGAGCCCACAGTGGACTCAGGTGCAGGGTGCAGCCCTTGGGGAGCCACTCCCAAGCTTGCTGGCTCGGGAGGCCTCTTCCTTTCAGTCCCACCCCAGCTCTTCATAATTTGATAAAAGCCTCTCTGCATCTGGGGAAGGGATGTTTCCGTGGGTGATGTTCAGATTCTCAGCTGGATTTCCCGGTATTGAGCCATCCTTGCTTGGTTATGGTGGATTCATAGTTCTCGATTCCATTTGCTATTATTTCCTTTAGGTTCTTCTTTGTGACAATTGATACCATTTGTGGTTAATGTTTTCTTTTCTGTTTTAGGTGATTGTATAAAGAACATGTCACTGACCTTGCACACTGTCTGCCCCCTGTCCCAGAATGTTCAGAGTGACACATGATGGTTTCTACTGTTGCAAGGACAGAGGCAGATCTGGCATCTCTGGTCTTGGTGACTTTAGAAATCAAAAGGTTTCATTCAAAGACTGTGCTGGGTCTGAGGGTCACTCTGGGAAGTCTGCAAGGCGCACATGACGCTGTCTAACGGGCATGCACCGGCATGTTTAGTAGGTCCGTGGAGCCATGCACACCACCCTGGTGGAATTCTGGCCGCCTTCACCCTTGTGAGCTACACCCCACACCCAGCCTCCACCCCTCCAATCACCTTCATCTTCATGCATCACCTGCTTGCAAACATCATTGCATGTGCCAGCCACTTGCGGACTTCCTTTGAAGAAACGTCCATCTGAGTCCTTTGGCCACTTTTAAATGGTGTTATCCATCTTTTTGTCATGGGTGACTATTTTATATATCAAGCATACAAGTCCTTTACCCTGCATATAACTTTCAAATATTTTCTCTCTCTGTTTTGTTTTGTTTTGTTTTTGGTACTGGGGATCAAACTCACGACCTTGTACTTTCCAGGCAGGCACTTATGCCACTGAGCTAAATCCCCAGCCCCAGAATGTTTTCTCCCATTCCATAGATTTGAATTTCTACTTTCTCAGTGGCATGATTAATAGCATTAAAGTTTAAATTCTGCTGTAGTCCAGTTTACCTACTTTCCTTTTGTGGTTTGTGTTGTATCCAAGAAACCACTGCCTACCTAGGGACTGGCTTCCTGGCTGAGGACCGAAACCAGGGCCCCATCCCTGCCAGGCCAATGCTCTACAGCTAAGCAGCACCCCAGGGCTGTTTGTGTCTCACCTTTCCAACCTCACCATTTTAACTCTCACGCTGACACCCAGGATCCATTTTGCAATTAATTTCCATGTGTGGGACGAGTGGGGACACACAGCAGTGCCCGTGCCTTGTCAAGAAGGTTTCCCCTCACTTAACTGCGCACCTCATGGAGACTCAGCTGGCGCCAAAGTGAAGGGTTCGCTTCCCTCTCATTCTGCTCTTTGTGGTCAGGTCAGGTCAGGGATGCTGCGTCTGGGGCACCACAGTGACCAGTAAGTTGTGAAACCGGAAAGTGTGGGTCCTCCGACTCTGCTCTTCCTTTGCACCTTCCCCCGCTGTGCTGACCGCTCGCATTTCCACATGAATGTCGGACCGACCGCTTGCCAGCTCCTGTAATAAAGCCTGCTGGTCATGGTTAAGGGGCTGTGCTGGGTCTGAGGGTCACTCCAGGCAGTGCCGTCGCCTTAGCAACACGAAGCCTTCTGAGCTGTGCACATGCGCTATTTTCCATTAATTTTGATTGACTTTAATTTCTTTCAGCCACATTTGTAATTCCCAGTGTAAAAATGCTACACTGCTTTCGTTAAATTTATACCTAAGTCTTTCATTTTTTATGCTGTTTTAAATGAAATTTTTCCTATTATTCATTACTAGAGTGCATAAATACAATTGATTTTGTGTATTAATCTCATAAGCTGCAACTTTGCTTAACTCGTATGTTAGTAGTAATTGGTTTTTCTATGTGTGGATTCCTTGGGATTTTCTACATAGAAAATAATGTGATCTGTGGATTGAGGTAATTCATACTCCTCCTTTTCTAGTCTTCATGCCTATTATTTCATTTTCATGCCTGATGTCCCTGGCTGGACGCTCCCGCCCCGTGATGAGCAGGAAAGGAGCAGCAGCCAGGTCTCGCTCCTGGGCTGGGCTGGGGAGGGGGCGCCCAGTTAGCTGTGGCTCTTTGCAGATGGGTTTGCAGGGCTGGGGACCCCCTTGTACGCCTGGACTGTCCAACAGTTTATCCCTCGGTGCTGGACTTGTTATACACTTAGTCCGTGTCTATGAGGTAATCATTCGGTTCTTGTCCTTACTCTATTAACCTGGTGCCTTCCATCAATAGATTTTTGTATGATAAATCAACCCGGCATTTCTGGCTAAATTCCATGTGGCCATGATATGTAATCCTCTTATATGTTGCTGGAATCGGTTTGATAGTACTTTTTTTGAGAAGTTTTTCACCTATATTCACAAGGTAATTCACTGGAACCCGCTCTTTGCGTTATCTCTGCCGGGTTCTCTTCAGGTTAATCCTGGCCGCGGACGCTGAGCTGGGACATGTTCCCTCCTGTTTTATTTTTCAGATAAGACTGTGAAGGATCACTATTAATTCTTGGAACATTTGGCAGATTTCAGTGGTGATCCTAGGACCTGGCTTTTCTTCAGGGATTTTTTCCCCCTGAGTTTCTAATTCACTGTTTTTGATGTTATAAGTCTACTTAGGTTTTCTAGATCATCTTGAACTAGTTTTAGTTCGATTTTTCTTACTATGAAGTTTTCTGCTTCCTCTAAGGAGTTGAACTTGTCAATGTACCTCTAGCCACTGTATTTTCATGAGATAATAACCTTATAGATTTCAGTGGCTCAGTCTTCTCTTTTCCTTTTCTGGTCTCCATAACTAAAAATTTGTCGCTTTTCTTCCAAGGACCAAACTTACGTTCATAATAACGAAACTAGATTTAGTTGTCTTTATTGTTTTGCATTCTGTATTCCATTTATTTTTGCTCTGATCTTTACTATTTCCTTTTTCTGTAGGCTGTGGGATTATTCTTCCCATCCTGTTACTGTAATGTATCCATTTGCAGGTGTAAATTTCCCTCGAGCATTTTTACTGGCTTCCATTGTACCATGTGAGTTTGGTGGGCTGCATTTCCATTTTCATTCATATAAATGTGTCTTCTAATTTAAGATTTCCTCCTTAACTCATCGGTTAATTAGGAACATTTTGTTTAATTTCCTCTTCCTGTGAATTGTAAATTTCACAGTGCTGCTGCTCTCTGACCTGATGGCTGGCGGTGTGGCTGGTGGGAGCCCGTGGCGCTCACATTTTTCCATCCCCGATGTGGCTTCTTCCCCCCACGGCTCTGCCTGGGAACCACAGCTCAGGCCACAGAGGCGACCTGTCCTTCTGGAGGCAGCGCTGTGGGCCTTTGTGGGGTCCGGCTGTGTAGACACCTTGAGTTTTCCTTACCTGAAGTGAGTGAAGGCAGAAATGTGTTGAACTTCTATGTTTTTCAGATGCTGAAACACTTGCGTGAACTTTACTGGGTGGACATGCTGAGTCTAAGAATTTGAAATTCAGAATGCTTGGAATTTTGTAATTACCTATGCACCTTTACTGATACTTTTTGTTTATTGTGTGGATTTGAATCACTCTCTTGTGTTTCTTGCTGTCAGTCTGAAGATTTTTCTTTCTTTCTTTTTTTTTTTTTTTGTATTTCATATAAGGCAGATTTGTTCGCAAGAAAACAATCTGGTGTTGTCTTTCTTTAACTCCTTGTTTAAGGATGGCTTTGTGGGGTAGAGCATCTCACTTGGCAGTGTGTCCTGTTACCTTTTGAATGTGTCCTCCCAGGCCGTCTGGCTGCCATGAAGTGGGACAGGAGGGGTTCCTCCTGGTGCCTCTGGCACATGCAGTGGCCTCCCGTCCTGTGCCCACAGCCTCTCTCGGCTTTGGTCTTTGGTGCTCTGCTGGCCATGGTCTGGATGGATGTCTCATACTCTGCTCACAGTGCTGAGCTTCTTGGATGCTGGAGGGATATTTTCCAACAGATCTGGAAAGTTTCCAGCCACTATTTCCCCTCATTCTCGCTCCCTGCCCATCCTGCCATCCGTCCGTGTGCTCAGTCGGGTGCCCCCTGCTGTCCCACATCACTGAGGCTCTGTGATTTCTCTCATTTCCTGATCTACTCTTCCATGTCCATGACTTCCCCGGGTTCATCGCTAACTTCGCTGACCACTTCTCCTCGCAGCCGCTCGTGGTCGTGTTTTCACCGTGGTTGCTGAGTGCATGGGCGCTCAAGTCCCCAGGGAGACAGCTGTGAGCCCTCGCCACGCCCAGCTCTAGGTTTCTAACAACTTTCTTCAGCCGCAGGGACCCTGGCTGCCTCCAGGGCAGGGATTCCCAGGGAGCCCAGAGAGCAGAGCAGTGTGGGAAACCCTGCAGTGAGGAAGTGGATCAGAAGGATCCGGCAGCCGGGGGAACATTCGAGCAAAAAAACAAAGTAGCGGGAGGTCACGACCCAAATGTAAAGCACACATCTGTGAGTCCTTCCTGCTCTACAGACCACCGAACAAACCCAAGAAAAAGGGAGGGCAGCAGCTGTCCCGTGCAGAAGAATTCCAAGCAATTTATGGAAATCCTGCCTTTGCCCTCTCCTTAGGTGTGGACGGCTCACAGCCAGTTCTTCCCGGAGACCCCAAGGTTGATTAAAGGCCACCATGAAGCAGCTCAGGAGGCCGAGGCAGGTGTGGCAGTGGGCAGGAGGCCCTGCCCGAGAGCCCCGTGGGGGCCCGCAGAGAGGCTGGGCCGCATGTCCGACCTGAGGGTTAGGGTTAGGGAAGGTCTCAGGGGCCTCTCCCAGGCCCATGTGTGCAGGCCCTGAGGTCAGCAGGCGGATGCCAGGTGGCCACACTGTGGGTGCCACACTGGACACTGTGAAAGCTGCATTTTTGATTCTGGTGAGATGGCTGACTTCCCACGGCAGTAATTGTATCCTGAGTCACATATTCTTTACCAAAATGACATAAAGCGACACTCTCTCACACACCAGTGTCCTGCTAGGGGCTATGGGAGCAGAGTCACAGATGCTGAAGGGGAGGTGGGACCCTGGGGGGTCCTGCTGCCATGAGTCCTTGCTGGCGGCTGGGGGAGCTCAGAAGACCCAGCTGCTCACGTTTGCTCTGCAGCGAGCTCAGGGCCCTGCTCCTGGGCTGTCACGTCGAAGGAGAAACCCACGTGGGGGCGTCCGGCAGAAATCCCCGGATCGCAACTCACTCACGGGGTGGTGTTCCTGGAGCGATACAGAAGGTGGCACCCGAGGGCGGGCACAGTGTCAGCAGGCTGGTCACACGCCAGGCCCAAGGTGGAACCAGCTCCGGCCAGGTGGGTTTTGCTCTCAGGATATCCGCTTTCATGGCCAGTGAGTTCACGCCCAGCAGAGAGGTTGTGCTCTCCCAGGGGATGCAGAGGAATTTAACTTTAGCTTTGCAGTGAGGCTGCTGAGTCCAGGAACGGCACAGGGACCCACAAAGGGCCACCATGGAGCTTGCTTACAACTCAGACGTGGCTGTCCTGGAGCCGCAGCCGAGAGCTGACCACTGACCTTGCTCAGGGCATCTGGCCAAGGCCAGGAAAGGAAGGAGAGGACGGTAGGGTCAGAAAGGGGCAACGTGGGTTATGAGGTTTGAGTAGGCAATGTAATTTTGACATAAATAGTGCTCAGGGACTTTGCGATTAGGGTTAATAAGCTTGGGTGTAGGAAGACATTAGCATCCTTGTGTCACCATGCAGGAGCCAGGCGAACTCGAGACAGTAATGGAAAAGGCGCCCATTCCCAGTGGCAATAAAACTCCAAGGTATTTAGGAGCAAGTATGATACTGAGGTGGATCCACTAAATGAGGAAATAATAAGCTTTTATTGAAGGCCATGGATGAGATTTTACTAATTGGGGGGAGGCACCAGGAAAAAGAAGACTCAGTGATCTATAAATTCAGTACAGTTTCATGTGAAATCCTAGCTGAGCTCTGTGGGGACCTGGTGGCTCTGTCATTCATGTGGGGTGCGAAGGGGCTGAGGGTAGTCAAGGCCTCTGGGTCACCACAGTGACTGAGGACCACAGGGACAAACCACAGCAGAGGTGTCTGGGGACCAGCAAAGTCAGGGTGTACAGATGGGAGAGCTGAGGAGCTCAGGCCATCGCCCAGCGCTGGGCAGAGACAGAGCAGCTGGGCCCCAGGCCAGCCCGCGACACACAAAGCTGTACACATCTTAGAAGCCCGAGGGAATGGTGTTACGGCATAACACAGAAGACTTCCCTCGGTAAGGTGTACAAGATGACCCGTAAGGCTGGCGTAATTAACAGTCTGTGTACAACAGAGGCAACACGAAGTTAAAGGCTAAAGTCCGGTTCGGTCTCCAGCCAGGACAAGACATCTACTATAAATGTAACAGAAACATGGTAGTTATCTTGCATACACAAATCACTAAGACAAGTACAAAAAAAGAAAAGAAAAGAAAATAGGCAAATGATATGAACATGCAATTACCAGCAGGAGACAGTGGTCAGGAAACATGAAAAGAGGCAGGAGTGGCAGTCACACATGTGACCCCAGCTACTCAGGGGGTGGAGGCAGGAATTCCAAATTTGAAGCCAGCTTGGACAGCAAGATCCTGTGTCAAAATACAAAATAAAGGGCTGGGATGTAGCTCAGTACACAAGCGCCTGTCACTCAAGTGTCCCCTCCCTCAGGCCTGGAGACACTGTTGTCTGTCCACACGGGCAGCCTGCTTGTGCATGATGGCAGAGACACAGGACTCCTCCTGAGTGGGTCCGACCCCGTGGTATGCTGCAGGTGGACACTGTGGCCATGGCTGGCCCTGCAAGACGGGGCCCAGAGGTGCAGTGCCCAAGGTGCGGTGCCCAGTGGGCAGGGACGAAGCAGCATGCAGGCCACCGGAGCCAGACACCGGGGGCTGTCTCTGCCCCTGGGGCTGCTGAATGTTTTCACTTCTAAACATAATTACCTGAAGCAAATATGGAAAAATGCTAATCTGTGTTAAGTCTGGGGTAAAATCACACATTGTCCTATAAAACATGCTCTGCGTGTTTGGATTACTCCCTAATAAAACCTTGGGACAAAAGACATAGATCCTGGGGGAGGAGCCCAGAAAGGAGAGAAAACAAAAGATGCTAAGATAGCAGAGAAGGATGAAAAAAAAACGAGCCCACAGGCTGGGACAGAAATCAAAGAGGAAAAGAAACCATTTCAGAAATGCGGGTGGAGACGACTGAGCACAACCTCAAGGACATTTATTCATTCAACAAATAATTGAACACCTGCTGAGGGTCAGGCCTTGGGGACTTGAGTTCCCTCCCCTCCCAGAGCTGAACACCCTGGAGAGAGGCAGAGTCAGGCTCAACTGACAGGCACAGGACGGAGCCCAGCAGAGTCCCTGCGCAGCTCGGGATGGGAGGGGAGGCGCCGGCTGCGGCCAGGGTTGGGGAGCTCAGTTCTGGAGGAGGGAACAGGGGGCCCCTGCAGGGCCTGGGGCAGGGGCTCCATCAGAAGAGCAAGGAGGGCAGGAGGCCGGGTGAGGCCCACCGGAATCAGAGCAGACACTGTCACTGGGCGCTGGGCGGAGGGGCCAGCCTGGACTTGGGACAGAGGCCTAGAGCCCTTGTCCCGAGGCCTCAGGACACCCGCAGCATCCAAGTGGCAGCGCGGTGTAGCTATGTGGAGAGACAAGTGGGAACTGTGGGAAGAGACAGAAGACGACTGAGAGAGAGATGCGCTAAGAGAACACGGTGATCTCTGCTTCCTCCTCCTGGAAAACAAACAGCTAAAGGAGGGAAAAGAAAGACGGATCAGAAGTGGACACAGTGTGTGGGAGCCCAACTGCCCCTGAGGTACTGGAGTGGAGGGTCCAGGGTCCAGGTTGGGCCTGAAGCAGGGTTTTGCACACATCCCGACTGCCATGTGGAGGGCGGATGGCTGGCCAGTCCCCCTCTGCTCCCTCTGTGGGAGCAGGCCCAGGCCCAGCTGTGCCCAGCCCCTGGGCATCCAGGTGTGGGCTACTCCAGACAGGGACAGGCCGAGGAGTGGACGCCTGGGCCTCACACAGAGTGGGCTCCTGGTGGGCAAAGGGAGAGGCATCCTGCTCACTGTCAGCTGTGGACCGTGCAGTGCTCCTGGGCCATGTTTGCTTCCTGCACGATGCCACCGTGGGCAGCAGGGCCAATGTGGAGTTCAGCACTGGAGACCTAGGACAGAGCCAAGTCCTCACCACTGTCCCCGCTCTGGCCATGCAGGGCCCCACTTACTGCGCAAGTGCACTTGTGATGCTGACTGAGGAGCCTGGGGTGTGGTGCCCCTGTGTGACCTCCAGGGCCATGCCAGAGACACCCTGGGGCATCGGTGCTCTAAGGAGACCACAAGCTGGGCTTTCTGCAGCAGAGGGTTCCTAACAGCAGTGCTGAGGGGGGCTCCGGGGCGATGGTGGAGTGGGCCCTCAGGGTGGAGCTCCGTGGGCTTTGTAACCCTCCTGCCCCTGCCCCTGCCCCTGCCCCTGGATTTGGGCAGTTCCTTGGTCCCAGCCCACCTCTCCCCTGCCGGCTGGGTGTTTGGTCTGTCATTAGATTCAGCTTTAAACCACTCCCAGCTCAATTCAACTCAGTTCCCTCCCAGGCCACTCCCAGTTCAGACCACACTGCAGGGTGTGGTCCTGGGCTGGGGTTGGGACTTCTGCCGGCCCCACACTGGCCATGCCCCTGTGCAGGGTGGCCTGATCTGGGCTTCCTGACCTCACCCTCGCACTCCTTTAGCCAAGGCCTGGCTACAGGGATTGACCAAGGCGTGAGCGCTGCATTCACCTGTCCAGCGATGTGCAGACCCGGCTCCCACATGGAGACCACAGCAGAGGAGGTGGGAGGCGAAACTTGGGCAGAGCTCCGCAGTGTTCCCCCGAGGGTGTGCTGGGGATGACGAGTGACAGCAGGTCCCGGGAGGCAGCGTCCGCCATGGGTCTCACTGATTTCCACACCTGTCTGCAAAACCACCCCATGGGGGTGTCCCAGACTCCGGGGCAGAGGCGGGGTGCTCGGGAAATTTGAGGGCACAAATTGAACTCATCCTTATTTATGAACCCACACGGGGCAGCTTATTATTCTGACCACTCACTAATCATCCCCATAAATGCGGGGACCAACAAAATCCCACAGAATCAATAACGCGGTAAGTTCTGTGTCTAAATCACAGTACCTAGTGCTCTTGAGTAAACCTTTCGGTAATTTACAAAGGCTGTTGAATTTTATAGTAAGTGTTTTTCAAACCAAGCTGGATTCTAAACAATAATGACTTTTTAATGTGGCTCTGTGATTACATTGTCATCGTGAAATACGGGGGTCTCTGACTGCATCTGAAGTGAGCCTGGTGTGAATTACTCCCCGGCATGGACCAGCTCGGCCCAGGTAAAGCAATCTTCATAAATCACCCTCCAATCCGGGTGGCCTGGCAGGCGAGGCCTGATGCCAATGTTTGCAACTCAGATTTCCATGGACAATTTGTAAACAAGCTCTTCCATTTGTTCCGGAGCGGTGGCCACAGCCAGGCGCCTCACAGTGGCCCTGCCCAGCACACATAGACTTGACCTTGGGTGGAGCAAGGGCAGTGCTGCTGCCCTCAGGCTGTTCATGCAGAAACAAGCCCTGAGTGAGACCACAGGTCAGGCACTGTGGCCCTCAGGCTGGTGGCCGCTGTCCCATTGGGTTTCTTTCTGGCTGTCCCCATGGAGCCCCACAAGGCAAGGACGGGTTTCTGGGAAGGTGGCGCTCCGAGCTGACTTGCTGCTGAGAGCCAGGTCTGCAGGAGGAAGCAGCCACCAGAGGACACAGCCTGGAAGGGCTGTCCCCCTCCTGCTCCTCTTCATCCCTGTGCCCTGCCTTCAGCAGCTCCCAGCCCTGTGCATGACGCTGCCCTATCTCATCCCTTAAGCTGTGCATATTGGGTGTTCTGTTCCCTTCATCAAAGAGCGGCTTTGTGTGCAGTGCCGGGCCTCAACCTCTGGCACATGTGTCCTCTCCTAGTGGTCACCTTGGCCACCCCACCCCCTACCGTGGACACCTGATTGCCCACTCCCAAGCTGCTGTGTGGGCCCTGGTGGACCACACCTTGGGTCCCCACTGAGCAGGACACGAGGAGGAGAGGGATCTGTGGGAGCAGGTTTCCCTCAGCCACCTGGGGGCTGTAAAGGATGGTGGGGCCAGAGGGACTTGGGCTGCCTCATGGGGCTGCACCCAGCTGTGGATTCCCGTGCACCCCAAGCTTCCAGGCTGAGCCTGCAAGCAGTGAGGAGGCCCTACCCTGTGGGGACTGCCAGGACAAACACACTTCCTGTCCTCCCTGTCTTTCTGGGAAGCCCACCTCCCTGGCTGGAGGCTCTAGGCTCCCAAGGGCTCAGGATGGCTCCTCGGCAGTCAGGGGAGTCTGCTTCCCAGAGTGAGCCGGCTAGGGCCTGTGTGTCCCTTCTTGTTTCCAGAGGAGTCAGAGGCAAGGGGCACCCCATGGGCTATGGACTGGGGCTCTGGGGGGCAGAGCTCCATGGAAACCTGAGCCTAAGTGCCATGGTCAGTCCAGGGTACAGATGGGACCAGGCAGAGGCTGTGGAGCAGGGCCTTTGATGTCCCAGGGCTGCTGCAGGGGCAGGGAGGGGCTGATTTCATTTTCTTGTGGCTCAGGGTGTGTTTGGATTAGCCACAGTGCTCCTCTACTTGTCCAGAAACCCCTGGGAGCCCCCCACGGCCAAACCTGCGTGGTCGGGATGGCCTGTAGGCCACCCTTGGCCTTCAAGATCCACCCAGAGTGGAGACACAGGGCCCAGGGCATGGTGCCCAGCCAAGGGTGAGGTGGGGTCCCCATGTCTGGGCCTGGTGCTGCCCGAATCCCAGGCAGGGAGGGGACAGGGAGGCAGGCGGGGTACGGGGCAGGGTTGGGGGCAGTGCTTGTGAGGCCTGAGCTCACACGTGGGCCCCTAGCGGGTGCTACCTCCTCTCCTCCAAGCCGTGCCTCCGGGGGCTTAGAGTCATATCTGTGTCTCTAGATAGAGAAACTGAGGCCCATGTGGAAAGCATCTGCCCGGCTCAGAGCCTGGGCCCAGACACTGCGCCCAATGTCCCATCTTGGAGCAGGAGTGGCCAGGTCCCCTCTGGCCCTGAGCCATTTGGGACCAGCCTCAGCACTGCCCGGGCCTCAACCTCCAGGGCCCAATCGGGCCGGAGAATCACTCAAGCTAATGGATCGCAAACGGTTAGACCCGGTAAGGGGTTGTGTTAAGCTCCTTCCCGGTATTTAGCAAACTCATTTGTTTGCAGTTTTCTGGAGGGAAAGGGCCTATGAAGGGCGGCCGAGCCTCTGGCTAACCCCTTCCTTGAGAAGGAAAACGGGAGAAGTAGGAGCCAAACTGGCTGCAGCAAGACACCAGAGAGACGCAGTTTAATTTCTGTCATGTAGGACAACAATGCCTGGGACATCCCCCGGGAGAATAAATCCAGCCACTTTAAGGGGAGAATGGAGCCCCAAGTCTATCATGTCAAAATTAACATATGAACTTCAAATCCATGCACCAATTCAAAATCTGATTTAACAAAATGCTCTTATTAAAGTCAATTGGTGAGCATTCCATTAGAAAAACAAATGAAATCTTCCCCGTATATGAGATAAATAATTTTCTCCCCACACCTAAGTGGGAGGCATTAACTTAACGGGTAATGATCTAAATTATGTATTAAACTCAATTACTTTTTATGACCACTTTCCAATTAGGGTGTGCTGATTGACCGTCAGCTGGGAGACTCCTCCCGGGCCCTACCTGGTCCAGCCCTGGCGCCAGCCCCACAGCCCGCTTGGCCCAGCTTAATTGACTGTGTCGGATGCGGCTGCTGGGCGCGGCTGTATCCAGTGAGCCGGTGCAGCGTGGCTGCCAGCTGAGTTTCCCCCACCGAGCCGCTCCGGGAAGCACCTCAGATGTGAAAATCCGTGCCTGCGACTGAGCTCAGAGCCCCAGTCCTGCCGGCTCTGGGGGTGACCTGCCGGCTCCGGGGGTGACCTGCTGCAGACAAGGCAGCGGGGCTGCAGCCGCAAGTGTCTCCATCCTCTGAGCCACTGTCTCCTCCCGCCAGGTGCCAGTCAGTGACCTCCTGCCACGCCGCCCACCCAGCTCAGCTGAGGCTGCCGACTCTAAGGGCCACGTCCCTAGCCACACTTCTCTGCAGTCTCCCCTACCCTGTGTTTCACTTCCTGCAACTCTGGTACCCGAGGTCAGCCTCCCTCTGACAATACTGGATGGACACACACGAGTCAGGAGTCTTGGGCTGCACACCATTCCGAGAAACGTGATGAGCTCTCAGGTTGCCTGGCAGTATCTGGCCCCGTGCCCTGTCTACCCAGTCTGTGCCATGGCCCGCATGTCACACAGCCAGCATCAGGTGACTGTGAGGGACTGAATGAGTGTTCCTGAGGCTGAGGGTGGAGATACTGCAGTTTGGAAGTGACTGGTGCCCTGATGCTCTCTGGTCCCCACAGCCTCGACTTCTCCTCCCTTCACCTTGCCGGTGGGCACCGAGTCACGTGCATCACCACACAGCTTCGAGAGACGGCGGCCACACCAGGGAACACGCCCGCCACTTGCCCATCCTTTCAACCGAGCCACTTTCCCCTGTGTCTGCTGCTGGCCTCCCGTGGTGCCTGGTGATACCTGAGATTCCATCACAGTGCGTGTGCTGAAGACGCTGTTTGTGGCTTGGGCACCCGCCGAGGGCTTAAGACCTGTGGGTCCAGGCAGGGTGCTGTGCCAGGCCATGCCTCAGCTTAAGAAGCCTGGTGCTGGGCCTGGTGTGCAATCCCAGCTATCTGGAAGGCTGAGGTAGGAGGACCGAATGTTTCTAGCCCAGATTGGGCAACTGCCTGACTTAGGGAGACCCTAAGTATGAAAGCGCAGGAGATACAGCTCAGCGTGAAGGCCCTACTGCCATTTCTTGGAGCGTGCTAAATAAATACAAATAAACAGACACACAGAGACCCTGAGCATGAAGACACTTCTCTCCAGGGGACCACCTGCCCCTCACCTGGATTGCGTGGCCCTAAGAGTGGGGGTCAGAGTGGAGCAGGGGCTGGAGGATGTGGGAACAGTGGCACTGATCAGGGTGGGTCCCATGGCATTGAAGGGTAGGCCCAGAAAGAGAGCCGCCTGTGCCAGGGTCCCCATCTCTGTTGGGGGTCAGCCATTGGGCAGCCGCGGTGGACTGAGCTTCAAGGAGGCCTCAAAGCTGGGCTTCTTCAGCCCCAGCCCCTCACGCTTTCTTCCTGATCACAGGTAAAAGGAAGCACTGGAGCATCATGGGCTAGCTTCGGCTCCCAAAAAAGGGACTGAGAACCCCAAGTGTGCCCATAAGCTTGGGGGACCCATAGAGGACCATCTCTGCTGCTCCTCTGCCAGCTGTGAGTGACCTGGGGCGCAGTGGCCGCACCCCTGTCCGCAAATGGGCAGGGGAAGCTCTTGGCCATCTGGAAGGGGGACTGTGCTGCCCAGTAGGGGTCGCCCTGGGCACCTGCTGGGAGGGGGTGACCTCCAGGGCAGGGAGCCTCCCTGGCACCAAAACAGTGGGGTTGCCATGTCCAGCATGGTCCCAGGGCAGGCCCTACCTGCCATCAGGGAGCAGCAGAGGGATGGGAGCTGGACAGATATTCCCAGTGTCCATGCAGCAGCACCTGGGCAGCGACGAGAGGGAGCCCAGCCCTGCTGCTCTGTGAGCCACCCTCCGGGGCCTCGCGCTGCCCTAGAACCCCAAGTGGGGCCTGTGTGGTTGTGTACAGGTTCAGGGCAGGTGACAGTACATGCATGTCCGGCCAGGGGAGAGGTGGGGGCACCATCTCTCAGCAGCAGCCTGGGGTGTGCCTGCCTGGGCTTGTTCTTCTCCGCCCTCCTCCCTGCTAAGGGCCCTGAATGGTGACTCGAGCTCTCCTGGCCTCTCCACCTCTGCTCAGGCACCAGGGCAGGGTCAGTGCACCAACCACGAGGCGGGTGCTATGGCTGAGTGAAGGCTGAGCCCTGCCCAGCCCTGCTGGGTTTTTCAGACAGGAGGTGGCAGCCAGGGCCCCTGAGCCCTGCTGAGAGCCTGACCCTACACTGGACCCCAAGGGGTCCCTGGCAAGGAAAAAGCTCTGGCCTGAACCCCAGGGTGCACGGCTGGGGTGTGCGCCAGGCAGAAGTGGGCCCCACAGCCCCGTGTGAGAAGGCGACCTAGAGGAGGAGTCGCATGGCCGCTGGATGACCCCTCCTGGGCCACCTCCCTGCCACCTGCTCGGGTGTGAGTCTCCCTGCAACTACAGACCAGGGCATAGGGACTCACTCAGCCACAGCCAGCCCCGGCCCTGCCTGGCCCAGGCTGGAGTTTGCTTTTTGTTTGTTTGATGAATTCCTCTGATGTTCAAGAAAGAAATTAATTTTACTTGTTCCTCCAAGTGGTCATTAGAAAAGCTTTTAATGAACACAGTAAAAACCAACTAATTATTCCAATGGCATTTTACTCTAAATAAAGTTGACAAGAAGCACGAATATGATGCATATAATTCTCCTCCATTTATTAAAACCCGTTTATCACATTTTATCCTAGAGGAAACGATCATATTAGTCTGTGATAATTTAACTAATATTTCCTGGGTGCATCTAATATTTAGGGAGGTTTCCTGTATTACAGGCACTGTGGCGATGACCTCGCGGCTGATTTGTCTTCCCGGTGGGGGTGGGAGGACCCTGTGCCCAGTTCCCGGCGGTGCACTTCTGATTAGAGAAACCCCCTTCCTTCCTTCCTGCTCCAGCAGAGCTGGCGCGGCCCTGCCTTGGTACTGGAGACAGTGCTCAAGCGTGGGTCCACCCTTCGGAGCCCAGCATCCCTGTCCGTCCCCACCTGACCACACCCAGCCCTGCAGCTGCCCAGAGCCTCTCAGACAGGGGGAAAGTGTTCATTTCTGCTTTAAAAAATAACCCAGAAGTTACAGTCTTCAAAATACCAGGGTGAAAACTTGGCTTTTCAGTGCCCGTGTTGCTCTGGGAGTCTTTTATTATTCCAGATCAAGTCCCAGACTCGAGCCGTTTACCACATGAGAGCCCACAAGAAGGGGAGGATGGGGTCCAGGCCAAAGGGAGCAGGTGCACTGTGGAGGTAAAGACCCACCCTGTCCTCCCAACCTTCTTCAAAGGGGACCAGTGGCTCTCCAGGGTAACGGTGTGCAGCCCTCTGGGGACATCCAGGCCCTGTCTCCCAGCCGACTTCAATTCGGGAAGAACCAAGTGTAACTGTGGCCCTGCAGGTGGAGAAGGCCCTGGGGCTCAGGTGGCCATAGGCCGAGCTCAGGTCCACTTCACAGTGGTCCCATGGGGCCTGACGTGCCCTGGGTCATCTCCCCGTCCAGGCTGTAGTGCATCTGGCCAGGTCCCCACACCAGATCTCCAAGGGTCTCATCAGGGAGGAGAGCAGAAGCCATTATTAGAGCTGTCCACACCCAGGGAGACAGGAAACCTAAAGAAATCCTGTACCCTTGGGGGCACAAGGCACTGAAAGGTGGGGGTAATCTCCCCACTCCCTCTGGGCCTGCAGAACCCAGGCAGTTCTTGCATAGTGTCAGCAGGTGGCCAGGAGCCTGGCTAGGTGGGGACTCCAGTGGCAGCTGGGGCTATCTCGCTTGAGCGGGTCAGCAGTCTCCAGGTACCCAGTCTGCAGCCATGGTCCAGCAGACGCCTTTCCTCAGCCCTCATCCACAGGGCCCTGTGCCTGCCTGGTGGCTGGGGTCCAGCCCTGGGCCGGGGCTCGATGGCAGGCCTTGGTCGCTGCTCCTCCTGATGCTGGGCCATCTGCCACGGCGACTGAGTGGTGTGAGAAGTAGAGTAGGACATTTGCATGCTGGACACCAGGAAATTAAAATCCCTCCGACCCCAGAGGGCTCTGCTCCAGGGTGATTCCCAGGGCCGCGGGCGCAGGACCTGCAGAGCTGTGTGAGACCCTCCTTCCGACAAGGGGCACAGCCCCAGGGGCCCTCTGGGTTTAGAGCTTGGTGTGTGACCCTGAGCTATCGGGGACCTGGCCAAGAACCCCAATCTCCCAAACAGGTGTATGGCAAAAGTAAATGAGACAAGTGGTATGATTTTAGGGCTCCAGGAGGGTCTAAGACTCTGGGAGCTAAAACAAGGAGTGTCTCTGGGTGGCCCATAGATATTTAGTTTTCAAACAAGGAAAGGGTTAGAGTGGAAAATGCAGGAAACTGAACAGACCTTGGGAGCCGTTCAAGGACTTTTCCAAGTAACAGATTATATGTACTTTGGGAGAACTATCTTGTGTTAACTTAGGAGAAGATCTCCATGTTGCCCTTCTCTACAGGAGTGAAACGCCTGCAGCTAGTCTTTATTTGGTTAATTGGAGCTGGGACCAGGTGTGCTCAGCTGTGTCCTTATCTTGCCCTCTGAGGCGTCTCTTTGTTTCCGGGTTGGCCATGCCCTGGCCATGCTGCAGCCCTGCACGTGGGTTCAATTTCCAGCTTCAACCGCTCCCAACACTGAGCCACCCACCCAGTGACTGGGCAGCTGCCCACACTTGGGCTGCCGAGCATGCTTCTCTGCCACATGGTCTTGGGCAGTGCCTGGGCTGGGGGTGGCAGACAGAGACGCAGTCTGCATGCTTGGTGGTCCATGGGAGACCGTGGCACCGGCCTCCGGGGTCTTGCAGCATGGCCCCTCCATTTTCTCTTGTGCTGCCCTCACCTCCTGAGCATGCAGCCATGGCCACCAGATCACCACACAACTACCCCCATGAGCTAGACATCATCTGAGCCCAGCCACGCAGCTATGCTTGGCCATCAGGTGAGAGTGGTATACATGTCGAGACACTGAGTCAGCCTGAGGCCCAGGGAGGACCACACCAGGACGGCTCCTGTCTGAGGAAGGTTTTGTGTACCCTTAGTTGTTTGCCCGGTGGCTGCCTCATACTGGGTGAAACAATGACCTTGCCAGTGTCTTTATCTGGAGATCAGTGATGAGTATGGGGCCAAGGTGACCAGGGTGTCCAGGCCCATGGTGGCCAATGTCCCACGTCCACTCACCTGAGCTTGGGGTGCCCAGATCCAGCAGTGTCTCTGGAGAGACAGGTGTTGGACTCTCTGCCCACCTCACTCTGGTGGGCCGTGTGCCACCCAGGCCACACCCACATCGAGCCTCAGCCGGCTCCTGCTGGGGCATCTCGGGCACCACAGATTGAGTCTCCGGCTTGCAGGCAGCAGACGCTGGGGCTTGCGGCCTCCATAGCCGTGTGTGCAGGTTGTGGTTCTCTCTCCCCTTCTCTTCTTGGGCCTGTCTTCTTGGCCAACCCTGACAGTTCTCTGCCCTCACCCCCACTATGATCCAGTCGGGCAAGAGCATCTGCTGTGACACCTATGGTTTATTTCTGACTCCATGTACAGTGGGGCCTGGAGGTCGCCGTGCCCCCTGCCCTCTGTGCTTTGAGACGCGCTCTGCAGGGGCCACATGGAGTCCTTCCCTCAGGGGCACACTCCAGTGGTGCGGGGAAGTAGCTGAGTGTTGCTGTGGGTGCCCCAAGTGAAGGCCACATGCTCTGGTCCCAGTGCTACCAGGACTGTGTTCTTTAAAATTAGGAAGACCCTACCATGGCTCCCGGTCCTTCTCCCACCAGCTCCCCAGGGCTCCATCTCACCTAGGCCCTCAGACCCATAGGAAAGGACCTCACACGAGGACCCTGCTGCCTGCCTCTCCACCAGTGTCCAGCAGACCTGCGTGGCCAGGGAGCCCTGCATGGTGAGGAGGGCGGCCTCCCCAGCTCCCTGCATGGTGAGGAGGGCGGCCTCCCCAGCTCCATAGTCCCTGACACTGTGTCACTATCCCACCATGTCGAGCACACCCAGCCCTGTTGGCAGGGCCAGCCGCTGTCATCTGACCTCCAGGGCAGTGCCATCACGGGCTCTGTCGTGGCTTGTATCTACATGTCCCCAGGTCATGTGGTCATGCTGGATTAGGGTGTGTGACTGTGGATTAGGGTGCGATACTGGGATTAAGCGTGTGGATATGGAAGCCTCATCCCAGGCACGGTAAGGAATATAAGTGGATAGAAAGAAGGCTGCCTTCTGCCTGCCCTGCTAGGGACTGTTCCTCCTCTGCCCCGCTGCCCCACTTTGGAGCCAGCCAACTATGCACTGAAACCTCTACAGACTGAGACCCAAAACACACCTTTCCTCTCTAACTGTGGTTGTGGGTTCATTGCTTTCTCAGCAATGGGAAAGACTGACCTCCAGCCTCCCGTCGCCCAGGCTACTGGACTCAGCCTTCACAGGAACCACTGATGTCCCTTCCTGCTCTGCCCCACCCGCTCCTGTCCTCCTGGGCCTCTTGGCCTCTGCCTCCAGCCCTCCCCTCCACAGTGGCAGCCATGTAGGGACTTCCTGGGCCTTCTCTGTCCGCTCCTCCCAGGACACCTCTGCCTGCCTCACATGCCACTCACTCCAAGACCCCACCTCACAGTCCCGGCTCCCCTCACACCAGCCCAGGCGCACGCCTCCTGCTCTGCTTTCTCTTGCTCAGCCAGGGTTACATCTCCCTGGGCAAATGTACCCACGGGGCACTCACGCCCACGCCACAGGCAGAGGATACTGCGTCCCTCCCAACGCGGCCGGCTTTCCCCACAGTGGCCAGCACACGCACACACAAAGCGAAACACACAGCCTCATCTGGCAGTGTTGCCTTTGCACAAATGGGGTCATACATATTTCATGGGTTGTCTGCAACTTGCGTTTTACATCTAACACAGCATCTCCAGAGCTCTCCGCGTTGGCTCGTGTGCCCGACCTCTGTTTTTTTCTTTCTGTGCTGGCTGCAGATTCTTTGTCCTGTGACTGGTACTGCTCTGCTGGTGGGGAGTTTGGGCTCCTCTGTCCTTCCTTTTTAACTGTTCTTTCCCTGTCACCACACGGCCACTGTGTGTGTCCTGCTGCGTGGAGGGACCGTCTCTTAGGGCTGAGCCTCACAGGAGGGCTGAGTAGGGTGGCGCGTGGCTGTCTGGGGTGGGAATTCCTGACCTGCGTCCTGAATAAATAACATTCCCCAGGACTGTGGCCCGAGCCCCTGCTTTTCTTGTGCCTACGTCAGTCTTTTATCACTCATTCCCAGTTTTAGGGTGACAGGCATTGTTCCTTGTTGCTTCCTTCAGGATCTCCTTGACTAATGCTGAAACCAAGTACCATTTCATTTTGGTTTGTCTGTCTTCAGATCACTGTCCTTGCGTTTGTGACTGAGAAACAGACCTTCTGTGGTCCTAGCGGCAGTCTGTCCTTCTCTCCACAGCCGAGACGCGCACCTGCTGCATCTCGTCAGCCTAACGCGCTCGTCCCCGCAAGCCCTTTCCCTGTTCCCCCTTCTCAGAGGCTGTATTACCAGCACCGTTGTTTCTGGCGAATCCCAGCAGCTCGTCAAACTCCGTGTGCATCGTGACTGCTGTCGATTGGGGTCCTGGCGCCTGGACATTCACCCTGGGAGACGGTGGACGTTTTTATGACGTTCGTTTTCTCACGCAAGAACCAGACATCTCTCTCTACTTACTCGCATTTTCTTCTGTGCCCGACAATAAAGTTGGCATTTTCCTCACTGAGCTTCTTGCTTGCCTTTTGCCTCTCAAAGCACGTTACAGATTTTCTCGCTCCTGTAAAAAGAGATGGCTTCTTTTAAATAGTTATTTCTTGTGTGCAGAGGGGAAGTACGGGTTTTTTGACGTTGCCCGTGTCTGACTCTGTCCCTGGACTCTCTCGTTAGTGTTTATGGTTCCTTTTTCTCTCTTGGAGTTTCCAGACACAGTTATACCATCAGAACCGCAGCGTCGCCACCTTTTCACTTCCAGGACTTATGGCTCCTAAAATTCACACTGTGGAGCCACAGGGAGCAGAAGCGTAAGCGTGGGCCTGATGGAAATGGGACATCTGCTGCTCCCCAGGGACAAGGGGGTTCCCTGCTCCACCTCCTGGGAATTCTCCTCCCCATCAGAAGAAGAGCATCGACCCGACCCGCTGTGTTAGTTGAGGGAATGTTTCTTCTGCCTTTGTGACTCGTAACAATGACATGAATAGGTTTCAAAGGCGGCGGGCGTGCCCTTGGTCTCCCCAGGTAAGGCAGACTTCCTCCTCAGACCGGCTCTGTTCCCTGGCGCCCTCTGCCAGGTGTCTGGATGTCCCTGAGGGTCCCCAGGTACCTGGAGCACACATGCGCTGAGACTCTCACGTCGTGCGTGCACCCACTACGCACATGCAGAAGGAAGAGCTGGAAACCTCTGGAACTCGCTTGTTTTCCCTCCGTATCCGGGGTTCAGCTGTCTCTGTGCTGGCTCAGGTGATTCCTGGTGACAGTGACAGAACGTGTCCTTGAGCCCAGAAGGCGTGGCCTCTGGGTCCTGCCCCACCAGCAGCTCCTGGGTGGTGAACGTGATCTGTGGGTCCGTGTGTGGGGTCCTGGGGGCAGACGCCCGGCAGACCTGCCTCAGAGGTCATGAGCATCGCCTGGCTGCGCGTCAGTGCTCGGTTGGCACTGAGCGTTAGTGCCACCGCCCCCGTCACTGCTACCTGGCGTCCTGGGCGCCCACCTGGCCTGCGTTCCTGCCTGCAATGCCTGGGGTTTCCAGTCCCACAGACTCAGGCAGCACACAGCGGCACGGGGCTTATTAATTTTTTACACTCTAATGAGTGAAACATGGCATCTTGTTGCTTTAATTTGTGTTTCTTGGCGTTAGCAGTGAAGCCGAGCATCTTCTCACATATTTATTACACAGTTTTCTCCCCATATTTATTGTTTCTTACCACTTGCTCATTTTTTTATTGGGTTTCTTGCCTTTTTCTTATTGATTCTCAGGAATTATTTATGTATCCGGACAGTGATACTTCATCGGTTATGGGGGTTGTAAATACATCCTCCCAGACTGAGGCTTGGGTTCTTTTCTTTCTTTGGTGATGGCGTCTTTTGCTGAACAGAATCTTAAATTTTCACAGGTCCGAGGCACCAACTTTCCCCATGCCTTGCGATGCCTACGGTGGCTGCTGCGGCTTCGCGCTCCCGCACCCAGGCTCCGGTCCCTGTCGGTATTCATCCTGCTCAGGGTGAGGTGCTCTCACCCCTCATTCCGGAGCAGAGCCTGATAGTCCGGCCCCCGCTGAGGGCCCAGCAAAGGCCACGTCAGGCACTCAGGGCTCCAGCCCTTCAGTTCTCTATGTTGCTTCCACTGTCTCACCCGTGCGTGCGCCCCACCCTCGCCCTCGGGTGCTGGCTACTCTGGGCCCATTGCTCGCATGTCCATCTCTCAGCTCCGAGACCTGTTTGGTTGTAGGCGGGAAGCACACTTAGTCTTTGTAGCAGTTAAAGGCATTTTCATCGTGATCACACCCGAAAGCGCGCCCTGCGTCTCCATCTATCCAGGCTCTTTGATGTCTTCGAGTTTCACCATTTCCTCCTACTGGAAAGGTCTTGCTCTCTGGACACTGTTTTTGCCCACTGCTTGTGGCATTTTCCCATGTTATGTACACACATTTTGCTTTTTAATAATGACCTCTGTTCCGCAGCTCCCCAGGCACTCTGAGGCTAGCGCTTCCCTGCGGATTACCTGGCTGTTCCCCTGCAGGACAGACTGGACAGCTGCGGCCTTGCCCACTGCTCTCTGGGCTCGCTGGTCTCTTCTCCCTCCTGAGCTCCTCTCTCGGTGAGCCCTGGGCGGGGCTGGTTTTCAAGGCTGGGGTTGAATCTCACTCTGAAGGAGTGAGTCATCCTTTGGAGGGTCCAAGGGTGGTATTTTTCTCTCCTCAAATGCTTTAGTTCTGCAGGATTTAACGCGGTGTTAGTGGTCACCAGTGTTGTTACTACCCAAAGGTCCCCCAGCCCAGCAGACGCCCCTGGGTTCTTCTCATGGGGTTTCTTTCCTCACCTGGCTTCTTGTTTCTAGCCCATGGCTTCAGTTCTGATTTCTCTGGTCAGGTGGTCAGGGGTCCTGGAAATTATCTCCTGGGGCAAAGTCCAGGGACCCCTGGGTTCTAACCACCTTCCATCACACCTTCTCCTTGGGATGGTTCAGCGGGCAGGGTTCTCACCACACTGTGTTTGCATTTACAGCTTTTCTTTCAAATTGTCTTTTAAATAATTTGTAATTTAATTATCACTTCTTTTTAGTAGAGTGATATTGAAGGACAGGCAACACTGCACGTATTGGAAGTGTAAAATCTGGTACGTTAGACACGTGTGCATGCTCATGAAGTCAGTGGACACACCCAGCACCCAACTTCACCCAGCACCCTTTGACCCTCCTGCTCCTCCAGCCTCAGCCCTGTCCTCGGACAGCACTGTCCTGTGCTGGGTCTCTCGGGTTAGGGTGCGTTTCCTGCAGCTGTGTGTAAACAGAAGCACCGAGTATAGCCTCCATGGGCGGGTGTCTGGCTTCCTCCAGCAAGGTTGTTACGAGTCATTTGGGGCCTCGGCAGAACCAGCAGCACATTCCTTTTTATGGCTTAATAGTATTCATTTATAGGAATGTGCATGACCTGCTGGTCTATTCGCCAGCCGAGTGAGTGGCGGGCGGTTACCAGTTCCAGTGATCGCACGCAGCGCCATGGGAACATCTGTGCGCAGCTCTTGTAGACACGTGCTTCTGCCTCCCGGGAGGAGCGGCTGGGCGGTACCGCGTGTGTGCGGGTCCAGCTGTTCTCTGAAATGGTTGCACCACTTGTACGCTACCACCAACAGTGTGTGAGATTTCCAGTGATTGATTCTACATCCTAGCCAGTCTCACCGGTTGGACTTTTGAATGTAGACACTACCAGGTGTACAGGGATTTTAATTTGCATCTTTTTGTTGAATAATAATACTGAGAATCATTTCATGCCATTTTTGCTACCTATATTTGTTTGGTGAAGTGTCTGAGTCTTTTGTACCTCCTTGTATAGCTGCTTGTTTTTTTGTTATTGAGGTTGAGGAGTTTATGTACATTCTGAGTAGAAGTCCTCCGTAGATGGGCACCTTGAAAGCATATTTTCCTTTTTTTTTTTTTTTTGTCTTTTTGCACTCTTACAAGTGTATTTAGGAGACTGGCAGTTCTTAATTCGATCAAGTGCAGTCTACCAGACTGTCCTTTTGTGGATTATCTGTTTGATGTCTTCTAACAAAAAAAAATCTTTGTGTAATTCAAGGCCAAAAATATAGGTTGGGGAATCATCTCAGTGCAAAGGCTGTGGGTTTAGTCCCCAGAAGGGGAAGGAAACACTTTCTTCTCTGTTTTCTTCTAGAACATTTATAGTTTGAGATCCATGATCCATTTCAGATTAAAATTTGTATGCACTGTGAAGCACAGGTCAAAGTTTCCTTTTGGGTTCATTTATTGAAAGGTTATACCTTCTCCACTTGTCTTTCCACTTTTGTCAGACATCATTAACTGTATGTGAATTTATTTCTGAAGTCTCTGTTGTGTCTGTTTTGTGCCAATACACACCACTTTCTGATTAATGTGCTTTGTAATTAGCCTTGAAACAGATTGACAAGTCCTCCAGTTTTGTTCTTGTTCACACTTTGTTTGATTATTCTAGTTCCTTCTTGCTTCCACATGAACTTTAGAGTCCAGTTGTCAGTATCTGCAGAGAAAGTCTGCAGAACCTCGGCTGACTCCCACTGGTCCTCGCTTGGGCCTGGTGGGAGGCCGCCGCCTTCACTACTTCGGGTTTACCGTCCAGGAATGTGGTGTGCGTCCCTCTGCGTGGCCCTTGCTCATCTCTCTGGGCAGCACTCTGCAGTCTTCAGTGGACAGGGCCCAACACCGCTCCCGTTAGACAGTTGCCTGGTCACCTCACACCTACGGATGGCACGTAAATGATGGCAATGTCGATTTCTAGTTATTAGTTGTAAACACATAAAAGTACAATTGATTTGTGTATTTTTTAAAAACCTTGTCACCTTGCTTACTTATCACTGGTTCTGGTAGCTTTTATTTGTGGTTCCCATAAGCTAGTCTATCTACATGGCAACAAGAAAAGTGTTATATTCAATCTACCTGACTTTTCTTTCTTTTTCTTGCCTTATGCGTTAGGTGGAACCTCCAGCATAATTTGCACTAAAGAGGTAAGAGCACATGTCTTTAACTTGTTCTCAATCTTAGGAAGATGTAAAGTTTCTTTTTGTTTTTGTAGAAGACCTTTATCAGATAAGGAAGTTATGCTTTATTCCGTGTTTACCAAAGGTTTTTGCTCTGAGTTAATTATTTTTTATGTTGAAACTTTTTTCTTTTTAGTTTACTAACATAATGGAATTGATTAATTTTTGAATATCAAGCAACTCATCTTTTGCTGTAATAAATTTGCAGTGTATTTTGCCATCTCGCTTCACGTGTGTTTCAAGGACTCACCCCCTTCTCCGGCCCATCTGATTATTACAAGCAGCTGTCCGCAGCTAGCCCTTCCCTTCACGGGGCTGTGGAAGCTTGGTGCCGTGCATTCCTTCCTGACACTGGATTGGGAATTTGTGCCTTCTTTCTGATTTCTTGATTCATTAGACTAGAAGTATGAATTTTTAAGTTGGTTTATGGAAATGACCAACTTTTACTTTCTTTGGCTTTTCTTTGTACTTCCTCTTTTTTATTGATTTCTGTTTTTTTTTTTTAATCTGCTTACTTTGAGTTTAATTTCCTCATCTTGCCAGTGTCCTAGCTGACAGCTTAGGCTGTTGCCTTGAGATCTTTCCTCTGGGTTTGGCTGGGCTCTCTGTGCCTGCTGTGGTGTGGGTGTGCCTGGTCTGTGGGATGGTGGCAAGAGGTGGAGGACCTGAGAGGCGAGGCCTGGCCAGGCACTGGCTGGCCAGCAATATGGTCCTCCTTGTTAGAGGTTCTGGGAGCCCCTGGAAAGACATGTGCTCTGCTGTTGTTGGGGGAAGGTTCTGTGCATGGGCATTGGGTCAAGTGAGTTCATGGCATTTTTCAAGAAATATATAGAGAAGTTCCTCCTCTGAAGACTGAGCTACCTTCTTGCAAGTAGGTCATTAAAATGGATGAGTCACTAAATGAGGAACTGTATATAGCATGCGCATTATAATATGCAGAACAAAGAAATGGTCATGGGAAACCCAACTTGACAACTTAGCTTTTATTTGAGTAACTCTTACATGCGGAATATAAAACTACAGTACTTTATTGTACAATACAATCAGAAAAATTTATAGCACTCCATAAACAAGGTTTACCGTACAAAAAAAGACACTGGGGCTGTATAACAAGATGTACAAAGCCACACACAAAAGATGGGTCGAAGCACAAACAGCACACCTTGGCCACAGGTTTGAGTCGTCATTAAACAGGCAAGGCATTAAAAGAGGAATATCTGCGTGTTTCTTGTCTTTTCCTACTAATTACTGAGCACACGGGAGTCTGGCTACAGTTCTGAGCTATTTGTCTCCACTTGCAGCTTGCTCCGTGTCTGTTGCGCGCGTTCGGGGGCTTTGCTGTTTCGCGGTGCCCCCTGGGGGTGGCCCGCGCTGGGGAGCCGACTCTTCCCCGAGAAGTGTGCCTTTCTCTCCGGTGACCCTGGTCAGCGGGGCTGCTGTACCCCAGCGGTTTCTGACCAGCATTAGCATGGCATATCTTTCCGGCTTGTGTACAGTTTTACCCGTGTAGCTGAACGTGGCTTTTGGGTAGATAACATACATACAGACGGCGCCTGCCTCTGTCCCAGAAAGACTGTCCCATTGCCGTGTTTGGTTTTACTGTCCCTGTTGATGGGAAGGCTTAAATATTCCATCTGTATTCGTCATCTGCTCTTTTATTCGCTCTCCTTTGTTTCTAGCTTTTGTGAGGTTAAACCCGAGTGTAATTTTCTCCCCTCTGCCACCTCCTGGGCCGCACACCCTGTGTGCCCTTGCTGCCGGGCTGCAGGAACCCCGGCTCCCGGTGCATTTGTGTGCCTTTCCCTGTGCCCTAAGCCTGGAACCGTTCGCCGGGGTCCTCATTCTTTCCGTGCAGCAGAGCTGCTCTCTGTGTTAGCGTGTCTTTGCTGCTGAAGCTCGCAGCTGTACCGGCTAGTTCTCTTCGCCCTCCTGTCCAGGTCCAGGTCTGCTCCTACCGCTCTCGCTCTTCTGCCTGACACCGCCTGACTACTTCTCCTCTCGAGGGGTCTGGGTGCTGCGGGTTCTCGCTTCCCTTACGTCTGCCAGCTTCTCTCTTTGGCCTCAGTTTTTGAAAGATATCTTGGGCTGTAAGACTACGCTGACGGTCTGGCGCCCCTGTGCGTTAAAGCTGCTTCTCCATGACCTTCAGGCTGTGTCTGGCAGGAAGTCCAAGGCCACCCACGTGCTTGTTCTGCTGTGTGGAGTGCGGTTTTTCTATGTCTGCTTTTAGTTTATTTTTTCGTTAGTACATGTCTGTAGTCTGTAACACCTGCCTTCCCTTGTGGGGTTGGTGCTGCGGACAGCACATCTTAATTCTCCTCTCACCCCTCCCTCGGCCCTCTCCCCCTCCCTGCGACTCCTCACTCCCTTCCGATTAGAACATCTCCCTCCCTCCAGTTGCCGAGATAAAGGACTTAGGGAGCTCTTTATATTTTGGATTTCTCAAACGAGAGAAACCATGTGATAAACTGTGCATCTGGTTTATTCCACTTAGCATTACAGTCCCAAGGCACATTTTCCTACAGTGTCTCAAGTCCGTCCTTCTTTATGGCAGAGTAGTACTCCACTTGTGTAAACACCACATTTCTCCATCCATTCGCCTGCTGGTGAACATACAGGCTGCTTCCAAGCTCTGGCTGTTATGGGTGGTGCTGCTGTAAACGTTGGGTGTGCATGATGTACTGCTGTGATGAGATGTCTTGAACTCTTTCGGGAAGATACTTAGAAGGGGAAGAGCTGGGTCAAATGAAACTTCTGATTTCAGTTTTTTGAGGAATGTCCACATTGATTTCCATAGTGGTTGTATTAGTCTACACTCCTACCAAAAATATAGAAGAGGTTCTTTTTCCCCTCAGCCACGCCAGCATTTGTTATCAACTGATTTCTTGATAACAGCCATTCTTTCTGGGATATGTGGAATCTCGGTGTTGTTCTTATTTGCATTTCTCTGATGGCCTATGCCTAAAGATGTCACAGCCTGCAAGCTGCCCTGGGCGGTGCTGGCACTGTTGAACATTGTTTTCATATACTTATTGGCCATTTGCTCTTCCTCTGAGAAGTGTCTATTTTTCTTCAGTGGCCCATCTTTTGACTGGGTCTTTCATTTTGGGGAGTGTCTAATTTCTTTGAGTTCTTTGTGTTTTCCATACACGAGTCCCTTGAGGAATAGCTGGCAAAGTTTTTCCCTCTCTATATGTTGTCACTTTTTTTTTTTTGTACCTCGAATTGAACTCAGGACCTTGTGCCTGCCAGGCGGGCGCTTGTGCCCCTGAGCCACATCCCTCGCCCTGTAGGTTGTATCTTTCTCTCTTGGTTTTTTCCCTTGATGTGCAGAAGCTTTTTAATTTGCTGTGATCCAATTTGTTGATTCTCATATTATTTCTTGTGCCACTGGAGTTCTATTCAGAAAGTCCTTGCCTTCACTTTAGAGTTTTAACTATTTTATCTTCCAGCAGACAAAGTGTTTCTGTCTTAACATTTGGATCCTCGATCCACTTTGGTTTTAGTGTAGACATGGTGAGGTACATGGTCTAGACTCAGTCTTCCGCCCAGGGTACCCAGTTTCCCCAGCGCCCTTTATTGAAGAGTCTGCCTTTCCTCTATTGCATGTTTTTGACCCCTTTGTCAAAAAACAAAAATCAAACAGTTGAGTGTGCCTGAGCTGTTTCTGTCTCTCTATTCTGTTCCACTGAGTCACTCGTCTGTGTTTAAGGCAGTACTGTGCTGTTTTTGTCACTGCAGCTGTGTAATACAACTTCAGATCTGGGCTTGGATGCCTCCCGCTCTGCTCGTGTAAGCCCATGTGGCTTTAGCGCTGTTTTCTCTAGTTCTGTGAGGAGCACTGCTGGTGCTTTGACCGGGGCTGCGTTAAACTTTGGAAGTGCAGCCGTTTGACTGTGTGGTCCCACCATTGGGGAACAGAGGACATCTTCCCACTTTCTGGTGTCCTCTTCAGTCTCCGTCTGAGTACTGCAGTTTCCGCTGCAGAGGTCTTTTACTCTGTTGGTTAGTTTACTTCCCAAAGGTTTACTTTTTCTTGATGCTGTTGTGCATGGTATTTTTCCCTAACGTCTTTCCCGTGAGCCCATTATTGGCGCACAGGAGCAATATTGATCTTGTGTGTTGATTTCATATCCTGCTACATTGCTAAACTGGGTTATTAATTCTAGAAGTCCTTTGGTGGGGTTTCTTGGGTCCTGTAAATGTAGGATCGTGTCATCTGCAAATGATGGTAATTTGTCTTCTTCCTTTCCTGTATGTGTATCCCTGACTTCTTTCTCTTGCCTGATCGCTCCAGCTGAGGTTCGAGCTCTGTGTGGAGCAGGAGTGGTGGCAGTGGACACCTTGTCCTGTGTGGGCTCTCGGCTGCCTCCTCCTTCTGCGTCTCTGCTCAGCACTGTGCCCCTCTGCTTTCGTGGACCCGGAGACTCTGTCCCCATGAGCTGTTTAATATCTTGCCTGCTGTTCCCATCCTGAGCTGTTTCTGTCTCTGTTCCCATAGGATGACTTTTCTTCTCATTTTGAGTTTTATTTTCCTGCTTCTTTGCATAGCTGGTGACTCTTATAGGAAGCTAGACCTTGTGATAATTTGGTACTGACTGCAGTTATTTTTGTACCCTTTTTATATTTTTGGAGCTTGTTATGGGGCATGGTTATTTTTAGTCTCTTAACTGCTTACTATTTTTGAGGCTTAGACTGAAGCTTTGTTAGCTGGGTTCTGAGCGGCCTTTTGATCAGCGCTAATGCTCCGCTCTGCACAGCGCCCTCCCGGTGCCTCAGCTGAGTTCTGTGCTGCCAGGCTGCGCTGTCCGGTGGTGGGACCGTGAGCCACCCTGTCCCGCAGACCTGCATCCCCCTCTGAGCAGGCAGAGCCCTCGTCTGTGGGTGCACTGGGGGACACTGCAGAGGGTTCAGAGCCCCTGCGTGTCTCCTCTTTTGAGTGCTGCGTGCAGACCCCTGCTCGGATTCGAAACGCCGAGAATCTGAAGACGGCGCTGCCTCTGCTCTTTCAGCCAGGACGCCACCCCCACTGCGCCACCCCCATTCGCTCTCCAGCCTGCTGGACCTGCTTGCGAAGCCAGGGCTTTCTGTGCTCTCCCTGGTGCCCAGCGGTTTCCCAGGGTTTCCCGGAACGGGGAGGCCAGTCTCCCGCCCTGCCAAGTGTGTAATGTTGATGTTGTTTATTGGCTTTCGATTTTAAAAACCAGCAAGGAGACAAAGCACAGGGGCTTTGTTCTATGACAAAACAGCTCAGTGCCCCAAGACGTGCGCCTGGGACCAGGATGTCGCCGGCAACCTCAGGGCTGAGCAGCAGTCAGGATAGCAGGATACCGGGTGAGGAGCGAGCAGAGCAGACATATGTTTCAGTCTAAAATTAACAAAGCAGGAAATAGAAACTCGGGTTGCTTGTCTAGAGTTTGGGGATAACTTAAATGAAAAACGTGGATCAGCAAAATGGGGCTGCTACAGTTTGGGGCCCCAGGGGCCAGTGCACGTGCACAGTACCTGGGAAGGCGGACAGCAGACGGGAGGGAGGAGGCGGCCTGGCTGGCAGAGACAGCGACCTCTGTCACCCACCGGCTCCAAGGCCTGCCCGGAGCTGCTCCAAACTGCCCGGTGCCCCCTGCTTGGTCACTCCACACTGACAGCTGACAACTGTCACTCACTCACCTGTTACCTGCAGGGCCTGGTGCTGAAGCCTGAGAGAAAGAGCAGCCCCTGTGTCCCAGCAGGGGGGACCAGAGGCTGTGGCATCTGAGTCACCACTGTTCGTGGGAAGAGGCATCCATGGGGGGGGGCGGTGGTCCCACCTGCAGGTGTGGCAGGGCTTGCAACTTGGTCCCTGCTTGAGGGCCCTGCAAGATTTAGCCCAGAAGGGTGGCAGGGACGTGGTACCCTGAACAGCTGTGCTGTGCACACAAGTGTGTGTCTGCCTATACACATGTGTGCGTGTGTGTGCATGTGATATGCGTATGTGCACGCTGAATTCTACTAGTCTCTGCCTCCCAGCTGTGCCCTGGGAGCCCCTCTGCAGGTACCAGGTGTGGAGGGGTTTGAGGGGACAGGGAGAGGGGAGGGAGGGCACCTGGCCACACTGGCCAGAGCTTGCAGAGCAGAGATGGCAGAGAACGTCACACTCAGGCAGTACCTGCATGTCCATCTGTCCACCCATCCCTCTCACAGGAGTCGCAGGAGTTGGGGGAGCACAGCACAGGCCTGAGCCCATCTCCCACGGCCACGCGTGTTCCCAGGGGCCCCCTGTCCCGATCTCTGTATGTGCAGGATAAACCTGGGCACTCAGAGGAGACACCAGCCACTTTCTGCCTCCGCATGGGAGAAGGAAACACAGCCAGAAGGAATGGACACAACTCCCGCACAGGCCACGCAGAGCCAGCCAAGCTTGGGCTCCGCCGCCCTCCAGAGTGTGGTGGACAGGGCAGGGAGGGATGGACACCAACAGGGCAGGTGCTGCCCGCTTGCCGGCCCCAGGGTCGGTGGCACTGGCTGAGGAGGCCCCATCTCTGCAGCAGCTGTGGGAGCTGCATGCACTGAGGTCTCCAGGGAAGAGGGAGACGAGGTCCTGGCAGTGGCCAGAGAGGACCCGGCCTTCACGCACTCATGATGCTCAGGGCCTGGGCCAGGCTTGGGCGGAGCAGGAGCCCAGCCTGGGCAGGTGGAGCCACAGGGCTCCCAGCTGGATGCAGAACCCCACAGTCACATCAGGTCCCACAGGGCAACTCAGGTCCACAGGGCCAGTCATTCATTCACCCTCATGCAGTCGTTTCCCACCCCCCCACCCCAACATTCTCCCGTCCACATGTCCCTTCCCGCCCCTCTCCTGGTCTCTCCTGCCCACTTGTCCTCCATGCACCGTGAGGAAAGCCACAGCCTCCTGACCACTTCCTGCGCACTTGGTCTGTAGGGAGGACTCAGCGTCCTGAGCAGACCGGTGGGGTCTGCTCAGAGTCCAGGTGCTGGAGTGAGTCTGAGGGCCCCCCTGGTGCCAGTGTGGCAAGCAAGGTGGGTTACATTAGAGGGAAGACAACAGGCAAGGAGGAGCACACCTAGATCCTGATGTTTGGGAGGCTGAGGCAGGAAGATCACAAGTCCAACCTGGGCAACTTAGTGAAACTCTAAATTCTAAGAACCACGGAGTGGGAGGCTGGGGCTGCGCTCAGTGCAAGCCCCCGAGCTCAGTCCATACGGGTGTGGCAGGGCGTGGTGAGCCTCTCGCCACCCTCAGAGCCTCCATCCAGATGGGTCAGAGCCAAGTGCAGCAGGAGCCATCAGTGGGGATGCTGGCGGCCAGGGTTTTGTGGGTCAGCAGAGGGGTGACCAGGCAGCATTTGGTGTGGAAAGAAGCCCAGCTGCACCAATGGTCCTGACCTAGCAGGGAGCTGCAGCCATACCCTGGCCCGCCCGAGTCCACAGGGTACCCTGTCCCCTGTGGGGGTCCCAGCCACAGCCGGATGCCTGGGCAGGAGAGGGTTAAGGAAGCAAGGAGCAAATCTAATTTACATGCAAAGGCTTCTCCATCCCTTTGTCCTGACACCCCAAGGCTTGTGCAGCCAATCAATATTTTATGAAGACGGTTCCTGCCAGCCTGGGGGGAGCACACACTCCCTCTCCAAGGAGAGGAGTGGGGAACTCAGTCTGCAGCTGGCAGCTGCAGCCTGGGTGTCTTCGTGGCTGAGTCCTCCTGAGCTGACCCCGTCTGCTCTGAAAGAGACCCAGGCTCCTCTGATGCAGGACAGAATGAAGCAGGACAGGGAGGCTCCTCAGCCAGCAAGGCCAGCACTCGAATGCGGGGCACTTGTGCCTGAATGGGAGGATATGGGTGGGTGGATGGATGGATGGGTGGGTGGACAGACTGATGAATGGAGGGATGAACAGATGGATGGATGGATGGATGGACAGACTGATGAATGGAGGGATGAACAGATGGATAGATGAATGAATGGATTTATGGATATACATTCATTGATGTATGGATAGATGGATGGATGGATGGATGGACAAAAGTATGGGTGGGTGCCAGGTGGATAGGTGGGTGGATGGATGAATGGGTGGATGGACAGGTAAATGGACAGACAGATGGAGGGAGGGATGTATGTTTGTATGAATGGATGGTTGGTTGGATAGATGGACAGATGGGTGAGTGGATGGGTAGATGGATGGATGGGTGGGTAAACAGGTGGATGATTGGATGGATGGATGGACAGATGGACAGATGGATGGACAGATGGATAGAGATATACTTGCTCTGTTCCAACAGCTACCCTGAGAACTGTATCTGTGTAGACTCATCCTATGAAGGGACATAGCACTGGTGTCCCACGGGCCACTAAAGGCCCAGACCTTGGAGCAGGAGGCCAGGCCCTGGTGTGTGACTGCCCAGTTCCTCTTCTGCCTGTCCCCTTGGGGAAGGCATGGCACCTGCCCCTTCCCTGGCTCTTCTCCAGGCCCCTAGTGAGGGTGGCCCTGTCCCTTTCGCCATTGTCACCTTGACCCCTTTTGGAGTCTCTTTGCTTTGTGGAAGCTCTGGGATCTGCCCCAAGCCCCCAAAGGAAATGATCTTCACCCCAGGACTGTGCAAGCCCAGTGCAGGCCTGCCAGCTCCACAGAGGCAGAGACGGGGCCGCGAGAAGCGCTAGCCTCGGGATCATCCCCACCCAGGACGCAGGGACTCCAGACACCCAAACCCTGGGCTACCCTTCTCTCTGAGGTGGCCCCACTGGAGCAGGGGTCCCTGGAGGTGTTTCGGGGGTGCTGAGGAGGAGGGTGACGGCGAGAGGCTCCACCTGCCCAGGGAGGGTTCTGTCCTGCTGAGCCTAATCAGCGGCTTCTGGCATCACTGAGGCCTCGGGTTAGTCTGCTCCCTGTTCCTGTCCTGGGAGCCCTCAGGCCCAGCATCTGACAAAGGAAGAAGGTGTCTGGTTCACAGTTCTGTGGCTGCAAGGGTGCGTGCAGGTGAGGTCCCCGGGTGGCTGGCATCACATGGCAGTGGACAAGGCCATATGTCCCAGGGTGTGGCAGGAAGCCTGAGTGGGTGGGCAGAATCAGGCTGCACATTAATCACAGCCCTCCCTGCAGAGCTGGCCAGGGCCCCCAGGTCTCTTCCAAGGTGGCCCCCATGGCTGTCCCCTGCTGGGGCTCCACTCTCAGAGCCTGCCGCTCCCCACCCTGGAGGTGAGAGGTGCAGCCAGTGCCTGGCGATGACAAACCCTCACAGGCCAGTTCCATCCCTAGGCGGCAGCCTCACCCAGTCTGGTAGGGAACTTCACACTAAGGGACAGTAGGGCTCCTCTGAGGTGGCCCTGCTCCTGGCTGGGTGTAGAGGAACAAGGGGAGGTGGGCAGGGCAGGATGCACAGCAGCCACAGCTGCCTGCAGAAGAGCCAGGTGAGTCTGTCAGATGGCCAGGCCCGAGGGCTGAATCGGAGGAGGCAGCAGCTTGGGCACAGGGGCAGCAGAGGTGCCCCGAGGGCTCAGGAGAGGATGCTGACCCCAAAGCACCAAGCTCTGCGGATACCCAGCCGTTGCGGGCAGAGCCCAGCTGGCCGTGCAGAGCAGAGACGGGGGTCAGGGTGCTGTTCCGGCCAGCGCCCATGGCAGCCTATTACACAGCTGTGGGAAAGGAGTCGCTCACTCTGCCCCCCGCACACGCAAGTGCACACCCACACTTGTGCATGCACAACACACACGCCTGTGCACATGCACAGACAGATTCCAGACATGAGGCACGTGCACGCACGTCTCACACACATGCATACATGCCAACAGGCACACTGGACCTCGTGCCTGTGCATACCCACACACACACGCGCATGGACCTGCCCAACTCGGGCATATGCTTGTGAAAACACACAGGCTCACAGGAACAGAGACCTGGAAAAGCAGCCACAAGCAGGCCAGCCAGAGATAAGGGGTCGGCACGGTGGCTTCCAGAGCAGCAGAGGCCCTTCACCCACCCTGCAGGCCAGGACGTTGGAGCCCAGGCCTGGGCACCACAGCTCCAGCGAGTCCAGGGCGGGGTCAGAAGGCTGCCTGGACACTGGCAGCTGAGGACAAATGCTGGAGCAGGCGGCCAGGCAGGGCCTCAGCCAGCACAGAGGCAGACCTGCGGGCCAAGGGCATGGCGGGAGCCCACAGCCCCAGGCTCCCAGGATCCGGGGATCCTGCACCTTGCTCCAGTGAAGAGGAAAGTGAGAACAGAGCCTCCCTGCACCGGCCCGACAGGACTCGGGCTGCTGTTGTGGCAGCTGAGCACCCCCGGCCTGCCCTGGCCCCCAGCAGGCAAGAGGGCTAAGCCTGCCCAGGCCGCAGCTTTCATCTCCAGCCGCCGCTCTCTTAAATCTTTAAACAGCATTTTCTGCTGGGCGAACGCTCTGCTCCGCACAGCTGTGACAGACGGAGAGGGCGGGGTCCTGCAGTGGGCAGTGCGGCCCCATCTGGCCAGCTGCCCGCTGTGACTGCACCCAGCATCGTCCTGAGGCTGGGGCCTCTCCCGGTGCCCCTTCCTCCTCCTTACCTCAGTTGTGGACGCTTCCTGGGCTGGACCTGGGCTGGCCTCTGCTCGGCTGGGGCACAACCTGCCGTGTCCACTCCTGAGCTTGGACCTACTTGGTTTCTGGGCCTGAGGACATTGTGCCAGAACTGGGGAGGACCTGAACAGCTAGGATGGGCTGGGATGTGCCCAGCCTCCCCCGTGAGCCCGAGCTGGCCTGTCAATGTGTGTGTGGCGTCAGGTGGTAGTGCCAGGCTGTGCCTGGGCAGCAGGACGTGGCAGGGACCAGCTAGAGGGAGCTCAGTCCCCAGGTTCTGGGGTGGTGGCTGGGGACCCAGCCCCCGAGGAGTGGCTGGCCAGCTAGGTAGAGGCTCTGTCCTACTCCCACGTTGGACAGAGCCCCGCTGTACGTGCCCAGGAAGGAGAGAAAGCAGGGAGAGAGCCACTGTCCCCATACCACATGGGGGGCTGAGCATCCAGGTGCCCTCCCAGCCTCTGTGGGTAAGGGGACGCTGGTCAGGCATCCAACCCCGCAGGGAGCCTGGGACCCTCAGGACCTGCCACACAGGTGGTCCACAGGTCACTAGGGTGGGGGACAAGGGAGGTCCCCAGCATTGCTGTGCGCGGGGCGCCCTTTGGGGAGGGCAGGGTGGCAGGGTCAGGGACAGGGCTGTGAGGTGCAGGGCAGAGCCCGCTGCCCCACAGACACCCTGAACTCCGAGTGTTAAGGGGTGAGATGCACCCACTTGGGCACATGATAGCTGGGTGCCTGGCCAGGAGGGGTTCACCCCTCCCCCAAACCTGAGCCTGGTGCACGGTGCACCTCGCGTGGCGTAGCCAATGTTTGTCCTTGAGCAGAGAACAGAGAGCAGCCACGCATCTGCCTTTCACTGACCTGGGAGCTGGGGGCGGCCGCCTCCTCCCCAGCCTGCTGGCTCAGACCCGGCTCCTCCTCCACTCACCCAGTAACGTTTTGTGGAGTCATGGCCTGATCCTGGGTGACCTGTGGATGTGATGCCTCCCCTCCCGTCACGGCCAACACTGATCTGTCCTCAGTGTGTAGTGTCCCCAGCAGGGTCCCCAAGCCCAGGACTGTATGGGATGCAGTGGCGGCAAAGAACAGGCATGTTTCCGGGCAGTGTTCTCAGGAGGTGGTCTCCTGACAAAGGGCCCCGGAATGGCCACGGCACTCTCCACAGCCACACCCAGGTGCTCTGAGCAGGTCGGGCATAGAACCAGGGAATGCAGAGCCCAGACAGAGAGGCAGGAGGCTCAGAGCAGCCATGAACAGCCCAGAGGTGGGGAGCAGGCAGGACTGGCCCTCCTGGGTTGTGTGGTATGCTGGGGCCACCATAGAGGGCTGGGGATGGCTCTGGACGGGGCCTGGCTGGCCATGAGGGCCGTCATCTGTCTACTGTGGCCATGCCCTGCCTCTCTGTCCCACTGCGTGGCCCCGGCAGAAGGGCTGCCTGTGTCCCACCTCACGGATGAGGTAGAGTCATTGAGGGCTGGACAGGTCTGGGCTCCCTTCTCCTGGACACAGCTGCCCCCCTCCTCCTTTCCAGCCAGGACCCTGGTATCTCTCTGAGCCTCCTGGCCTGGGTACTGGGTACAGCTTACTGCTGCCCCATGTCCTCCCAGGTTCCGTCCAGGGCAAGCAGCAGCTGCCACCAGGCACTATGACACAGCACCCCATCCCTAGTGCATGCTCTCCATTCACCCCAGGAAGGACACTGTGACAGTTGTCATCCTGCACAGTCGTCAGGTCCCCCACAGAGACTGTGCTGCTGGCCCAGGCCTCCCGCACCTGCTGTGCAGCCACTGCTGCTGGACAGGCACCCGAGGCCATGCCCCAGGCTTGGACCTGTCCTCACCCGGCTTGGAAGGAGTCGCACTGGCTTGTGTTCTTCCTCATGCCTGCTGTCCCCAGAGCAGGCCTCAGCGCAGCGTCACACTGCAAACAGTGAGCTCTACCGAGCGCTGTTCCCCTCCTCCCGCAGCAGGGCCGGCTGCCGGGGTGAAGAGCCCGGCTCACACCATCTGCAGCAGGTGGGCTCATCTGCTCTACCCTGCACCCCCCCACCATGCCAGTGGGCGAGATCGCCGCGCACACGCCGAGGAAAGACCTGGAGTCCAGGTTCGGTATGTGTCTTCAGCGTGTGTATGAGGGTGGTAGAGGGGAGAAGAAAGAGGGGGCATCACAGCGCCCGAGCACAGGGTGACGTCTGAGGCCTCGGAGGCTGCTGATCCCCGGGCAGTCATGGCCTGATCACACCCAGGATGTCTCTGCCCCTTCCTGTAACTCCCTTTCCGGGCGGTGCCTGCTCCAGCACTGTCACCACAGTGGCCTCTCTGTCTGTGCCCGGACCTCGGGAGTGTGGGACGCCGAGCCCTGAGGCGGTGTGGGCGCCTGTCACCTGTGTCCTGCTCCACTGCTGACAGCAGCGCTCTGCCCGGGTGTTCTCACCTGAGTCTCCCTGCAGACTTTTTTTTCATTTCTCTTGGGTGTGGAGAAACTTCTGGGGGTGGACGGTGCGAGGGTGGGGGGGTTGGCTGAGTTGCCGGGTCTGCGTTTCCCTCCCCAGAAACTGCCAGTCTTCCAAAGCCACACCTCACTACACTTAGCATCGCTGGACTGTCCATCCTTGGTCAGTCCGTCCTCAGTCAGTCCATCCTCGGTTATCCTAGAGGGAACGGAAATGACACAGCTCGGCAGCTTTCGTTTGGATTCCTGGTGCAGTCTGCCTTGCGTGCCTTTTCATGCTCTTACCACATTTTCATTTTATGTTTTCTGAAGGGGCTCGAAGCGCTCTGCCTGCTTCTCAATCAGTGTGGTTTAATCTGGATGCGACGCCTTGGCCGGCTCTGTGAATCACCAAGATTTCTCTAGCACGTGCCTGGTCATTTAGCTTCTTAATTATGTCTTCCCAAGCCAGAAGGCTGTTTTCTGTTTGTCTTGCTTTGCAGAAGTTAAATTTAACCTTTTCTCCTCCAGGCGTGGCATTTGTTTTCGAGGACACTGTTGCCTCTCCAGGGTCAGGTGATGATCTCTCGTCTCCGCCACAAATTCTAGAAGCGATCTGTCTGCACCGAGCTCCTTGCAGGGCCCAAGAAGAAGCCCCTTGGCCCTCTGCACGCCCGTCAGCAGTGTCTTCCCTCCACCTGAACTGCGGGTGCGGCTGCCAAGGCCGCTAGATGGTGCCCAGGATCTGCTTCCGGACCCTGGTGCTGCACACGACTTGTCCTGCTCAACCCAGACTCGCCCATAACTCCTGCAGCCTTATGGACCGTTTCACAGGCAGGCAGCGCGACTCCTCCAGTTCTGTCCTTCTCCTTCAGGATTTTGCTCTTTCTATTTTTGAGCTGTTGCACTTCCAAACAAATTTTAAGAGCAATTTAAACATTTCCATAAAGATTCTTCCTGGGATTTTGATCGGGAAGCTCTGAGTCTGCAGTTAATCTGGGGAAACTGGCCTCTGACCAGTGCAGCCGGCATGACAGTCCAGCCTCCCGCTGCCACATGGCCTCTCCCTCTGGGATCCAGCAACACCCTGTCCCTCATTTAAATTCTTATCAAGTTCTCTCCCCAAGACTGTTTTAATAAAAATAAAAACTTCATTTGCAGCACAGAAGCCTGGCATGACTTTTGGAAAATACATAGCCTATTTAGTTTTTAAATTTTGTTGCAAAAGCAATTGTTATTTGAATGTCACTTTCCTGTCATTTGCTGAAAATATATATGGTAATAAACTGACTTTTCGTATTAGTATTGCATTCTGCATCTTGCAAAACTCACCAATAGTTGCAGGGATTGTGTCTTAGATCCTGTAGGATTTTCTGTGTAGGAAAAAAGTTGCCCTATGACTAAAAACCATTTCACTCTTTTCCTCCTCACTGGAAGCCTGCGTTTCTCTCTCCACCTCATCACATCGCTGGACCCCGAGTTGAGGATCACCCTGTGGACTGGTCAGCGTTTGTCTAATGAGAATGATATTCGTGAGTCTTTCCAATTCGTTTGTCTGAGTGTGTCTTTGTTTTGCCCCTGTTTTGGCGGATTGCTTCTTCGGGTGTAGCATTCTGGACTCTCCTTCTTTGGGCGCAGGAAGATGGCAATTTGCTCCTTTCGCTCTCCCGGTCCTGCTGCGCTGCCACTTCCCTCCGAGTGTCCTACCCGCTGTCTCTGACCTTCCCGGTGTGCCAGCGGCTCGAGGCACATTCCCGCATGTGCAGTTTCCTTTGTGTCTCTCGTGTGATGTTTTCTAAGCTTCTCAGATCTTTCAGCTGTCTTTTTCACGGACTTCGGGAACTTCTGTCATTACTCAGAAGCGTTCGCCCCTTCTTGGGCTTCACTCTCTCCTGTTGCCCTGCCTGCTGCCTGCCGGGAAAGCTCTGGTCCTCCACCACCTGCCCACCAGCCCGACCACCACACTGCTGCCCTGGGGCTTTGCTCTTCCGCTACAGCCTCCAGTGGGGGTTTCGCCTTCGCCTCTGGTTCTTGGACACATGTTCACCCTCCTGCAGACCCCATCTGCTTAACCATTGTGGCTCCATCTCCTGTGCGTCCCTGCCTGTGTGGCATCGTCCCTTCCTGCCCTCTCCCATGTCAGGGAGGGCATCTGCTCCTGCCAGGCGCTGGCCCTCCGGGGGTCTGGAAGTTGCACCTGTGCTCGGGGATTATGGAGGCCTTGTGTGGGGGCCGGATGCTGGCCATGGAGGTGTGCAGGCTTTGCTAGGCAAAAGCCATGGCTGGCTGCAGTGCCTGCCCTGCGCTGGTCACTCAGCAATCTTCATGCTCCCCGGGCGTGCAGCAGCGCACCTGTCTGCGCAGGGCTGAGTGACACCCGTGTGCAGGACTGGGGGTCTCTATTTCTGGGGCTCTGTCTTTTCCGAGCTCCCCCGCTACTTCCAGTTGCTTTCCAGTCCTGACACTGGAGTGGTGCAGCCTCCTGCCCTGGAGTAGCTGCCGGGCACAGGACCCCCACCTGGCATCTTTCTGAGGATAAGGCAGGAGCGGCCTGGGCCTCAGCCACCAGGCGACGTCTTCCAAGCTCACGGCTCGCTGTGAGTGCCGCTGGTGACCTCGGGTATCATCGCTTATACTTTATCTGGGTTTATATTTGTTATTTCTAAAAGGGCTGCTCTGAGACCAAGCTCTTCCCGATATTTTCCAGTGCATGTTATTCAGCCTGAAAGATGAAAATACTAATGTCTTAACCTGGCCTTTCTTTGATTACGTTTGATTCTGATAGTGCTGAACATGGTTCTGTAATGATTTTTTTATTTAAAGAGAAACAAAAGCATGTAAAGGGTAGAGGTAATACAGAATTCCAAAAAAGAGATGAACAGTAAGAAATCACTAGTTAATAAGTTACATATTGTCCTTTTAGAAATAGTTGTTCAAGTTACAAAATTAAAGCATACAAAGTAGATAGTCAAACAGTGAGAGTATAAACAGCTACACATGCATGAGTCTCTACATGTATTTCTATCCTTTCTGTATTAGAGGGAAAAACAAAACTTAGCAAGACAAAACAAAACAAATTCCTATAAAAACATGAAACCAAAAAGTCATATAAAACCACAGTACAAGGTGATCTACAATGATTACTGTGTTGTTTCTTATTATCTTCAATAGAATGTCTATATCATCAGGCATAACTGAATATAGCAGTATAATTGAGTATAGCAGTAAATAACAATATTAGCAAAAATAAAACATTGTAGACAGTATAAAACTTCAAAGGCAGGTAATAATCAAACCAGAGTGGATATTCTAGTGGATCTTGTCATCTTAAGTGCAGTTGCCTATACTCTCAGACTTGATACTATCAATCATAACAGCTTTGAATAAAATCCATCAATACAAAACAGTGATCCAACAAACCAGATTCGATTACGATCAGTCATGGTAAAACAGTGTAGGTTTTACAGAGCTTTAGATTAAGTTAATAGGAAATTAAGGTTGATTACCATACTATATCCTGTTATTTTGGGGATTACTGTCTGTGCCCTCAAATCTAGTACAGGTAGAATGACTGGAACAGAATATAATACATCTAAGCAAAGTAGTGTGAGTAATGTGGGTTTTAAATCCTGGTGCACTATTAACAATACAGTGTATCAAGGCCATCTATGTTAGTGATTCTAGTTATCCTTCTCTGCCTCATTTCTGTTATGCTATTTTTCTGCCTTTATTGAGTTTTCTCCTTCATTCTACTGCCTGCCCCATTCATTGAGGCCTTTCTGCCACTGTTCCTAAAATCCTGGTATTTTTTTCTCTCTCTCTAGAATGTCCTTCAGTATTCTCTGTAGGGTTGGATTGATGGTCACAAACTCCCCCAGTTCTTCTTTGTTATGGAAACATCTTGTTTCTCCATTAATTTCTAGTGACAGTTTTGCAGGGTACATCAATCTAGGCAGGAAGTTATTTTCTTTCAGGGCTTGGAAGACTTTGCTCAAGCTCTTCTTGATCTGATGGTCTGTGTCGAGAAGTCAGCTGTGATCCTGATGGGCTTACCTTTATAGGTAATCTGTTTCTTTTCTCTGATGGCTTTTAATATTCTGTTTTTATATTGAATTTCTGGTATCTTGATTATTATATGTCTGGGTGTAGCTCTGTTTTGGTTGTAGGTGGCTGGAGTTCTGTATGCCTCACACAACTGAATGTCATTTTCTTTTCCCATGCTTGGGAAGTTTTCCTTAATTATTTCCATGAAGAGCCTTTGTAATTCACCTGTGTATTCCTGCTTCTTTGTTCACATTTCTTATTCTTAAACTGTAGATTCTCTTGTCATCTTCTAGCCTTTGTATTGTTACTGCCTGTTTCTTTGTTATTTTTAAGAGATCTTTCCTTTCACGATCACACACTGCAAACTTGTCTGCAAGTTTTTTTGATAGTTTATCCTTAGTTTCTTTTAAGGCATTTTGCCAGCTTTCAATGGAGTTTTTAATTTCCTGGTAGTCTCTTTGAATCTGCTTCATGTATTCTATATTTTCTTTCTATTCTTTATCGAATGTTTCTCTCCTTTTTTTGTGTTCCTCCCTTCTTCTGTATGTATCATCCTGAGAGATGCTTCCTGAGAGCATTTCTTTTATTACTCTATTCATATCCTGCTTTACCTGATTTAATATTTCAGTTTTGAGCTCATCTACAAGGTCCCAAAGATATCTCTTAATGTCCATTGAAGCCATGCCTGATGTTGTGTGTTTGCCGCCCTCAGTCTCCCTTGTTTTTCCCTCTCCAGGATCAGGGCTCTCAGGGTTCTGGGCTGGGGGCCTCCTCCTGCCTCTCTCTCCTGTCATGGTCCGGCTTCCTCCACACAGGTTACAGTGCAGGTCCCAGCCCCCTTCCCTATTGGCCACATTTCCTCTGAAGCACGCTGGTGAGGGACCTCCACCTCCGCCCTCTCCTGCCTGCTCTTGTCGCTGAGGTGTAAGCAGGCTGTGTATGCCTGCCCCTCCCCACTGGGCCAGCCAAACTTCAGGTGCCTTCACCCGGTCAGTGCATACTAGGTGCAGGGAATCAATTTGGGATGACTCAGTGGGTCCCGGCCAGGGGTGCGGCCCAGTCCAAGCAAATCCCACGAATCTGCTCTGGGAAGGGAGGAACCAACTAAAGCCACTGTCGCTCCCAGTTCAGGCTCCTCCTGCCCAATTCCAACATGTCGCCCATTGGGTCATGCCCTTCCCATGGAGGGGGTCTCATTCCCAGCACTGACCGTGGATTAATGAAGGTCCCTTCACCGGCTCCGCTCTCCGTTGGGCTCACCAACCCCCAACTTCAGCGCTGTTGTGCTTCCTGTGAGTGGCAGTGGGAATGAGTTTGGGCGGCTCTGCCGGCCGGCTCGGATTCAGGCCTTTGCAAACTTGGCAGGTTGCTGCGAAGGAAAACGTTGTGTCCAGTAATTTTTAGCTGTTTCAGTTGTAGTCCAGAAGTATTTGAGGAGCTTTTTTACATTTTAATTTCTTCCTGTGTCAAAAGGATCCATCTCCCTCTGTCTGGGACTCTCCATGGTGTTTTATTCTGGCAAATGTGTTGTTTCTCCCGGGAGGCTCTGTATTCTGTTGCTCGCTGATTGGCCATCTTGTCTTAACCTGGTTCCGTAACTTTTGATGGTTTGTATCCCTTCATTTGCTAGTCAACCTTTGCCAAATGTGCGCAAGATAATTGTTGCTTCCTGGATGGTTTTTAAGAGATTTGATTTTGTTTATATTTGTTGTGAACATTTCAACAATTTGTTATTTATGATTTCAATTTTGTTTATATTTTTTCCACATGCTATTGCTAAATAGTTTGATGGATATTGTCTTAAGGCATTTGAGAGCCTTCACCATTTACTCAGTTTTTTTTTTTAATTTCCCAAATAGCCTGTATTTAGATGGCATTTGGGGACCTGTTGGTGTGTTGTGATGAACATTAACTGATTCTGTTCTATTAAACCATTCTTTTTCCTCTGTTCAATAATTGTGCTTATTAAATCTTTCCTCCTTTTCCATTTAAAGCTGCTCACTTAAAATACATCTGAGTTTTGTGTGCTAATATTTTGGTGAGGGTTCTACATATATTTTCATCTTTACAGCAGACTTTCCCAGGGTCTGTGCCTCTGAATGCCACTCCTGGGAAACACTGCAGCTGGGAAGCGTCCTTTGCTTGGACAGAAAGGCTGGCTTTGTCCAGCGGGTTGGACTCCTGCCCTTCCTGAGGGCCACATACACACTTTGCTGGCACAGACTCTAGGTCCCAGCATCACAGACCCTGCTGACTTTATTCAACGGTTTCCTGACCATGTGAGGTAGTGTAAACTTCTTTTTGTGTCATAATTAGCATGGTTTGAAGAACACAGGATGGGCCATACACCTCCATCAGCTTTTGGTTCCTATATAACACTGTTAGGCTGGTTTTCCAAATGTACCAGCTTCCAAAACTGAGTACATAATTGTGGAATTAATTGCATCTTAAAAGCTCACAATATCTTACCAACAAGAGCACCTGAGCCTGAAACCTCTTTGGGTGGTAATTCTGTTCTGTTTAAAACCATTTTTTAATTTTTATGCAAGAATAAAGGTTTATTCAGGTGGTTCAGTTCAGGGAATGGCAGTCTTCACAGTTTGTCCGCTTCCACTAGCACTCAGTAGTACTATCACACACACGTTTGTTTTCCATTTCTTATAAGATTTAGAATTTGGTTTACTGGCTATTTCTTGGCAGTTAGCTGCGGTTTGTTCTGCTGTGGATTTTCACCATACTTAGCTCTTTATCCTTCAGCTTTTAATTTACTTACCCGTTCTCGTTTCCCTTTGTCTAATTTAATAACTTCTGCTATCACTGCTCTGCTTTAGCCTCCCTGGGAAGTGCATTACAGAACTCACTGGCTTGAACGTTGTGATCTTTTCTTTCTGGTTTGATAACAGAAGTGTGTGAAGCGGCAGCTCCGTTTTTGAGGAGTTTGATAGAAATCATCTACCGCCATCAACTTCATAATCACTGATGTTCTCGGATTTAAACAATATTTACTTTTCCATGCTCCCTCAAATGTTTACGGGCTACATTTCAATTTCCAGTGGGTTAGATTTTTAATTTAGATTTTTGTTGATAATGTCTGTTTTTATTGTTTAAAGATTAAAAACTCCCTTGGTACAACTCTAACTTTTAAAAAATTTTTTTAATATATTGAGGTTATATATATGTGTGTATGAATTTATTTCCCAGGAATGTCCTTTTGGAAATCCTCCATTGACCATTTGAAATATGATGACCCAAGCAGTCACGATTACATTATCATTATAGAAAAGTGCAGATGTATAAAAACGCTCCTGACCTTCACCCCAAATTCCAGTCAGCTCCTCAGACGAAAACCACTACTACAGTTCATCTCAGTCCATTGTGACTGTGATGCAAAATAAATCAGACATGGTAATAGTTTATGAACTGCGATGTGAATCACTCCCAGCTCTGGAGGCTGGGAGACCTGGGTTTGCACGCTGCCACCAGCCTGGCGAGGGCACTCCGGTCCTCCGAGGTGGAGTGTGGCTCACCCCTAACTCCTTCAAACTTATTTAAAGGTTTTCCTGAGGCGCGCTCGGATCTCCATTCTGTAGCTCACTGGGAGTGTGCAGTTGTTTCCACGATGCAAACCTGGGGTACTCCGTCTCTTGAGTTCCCTTCAGAGCACTGGAACTGTAAACCCAAAGGGCTCTGCTTCCCCAGGGAGAGCGTAGCGTGCACCACCCAACACAGGGGCTGAGCTCTGCTCCAGAAGAGACTTCTGTGTGACAGGAAGATTGTGTTCTCTGAAACCTAAACTGACTCAGTTCATTGTCAAGATAACTGTCGACCCGACTTCTCAGTCTGTAGCCATACAGAAAGCATTTTCTAAAATAATTCGGTTTAACCCACTTTGCTATCTTTCTGTGCTTCACAGGGCAGGAAAGTGATCCCGTCGGGCAGGAGGGCAGGAGGCTGGTGAGACTGAAGCCCGGGCAGGACACCTTGGCTACATCCACCTAACACTGCTGGTCATTCACTTCTACCAGGCTGTAAACATCACTGACCTTCAGCATCACACAGCCTGACCGCGGTGCCATAGACTCAGTGACTCAGGTGCGCACCCATGAGCCTCCCAGGGAACTCAGTGACTCAAAACCAACCTGGAGAAAGCGCTTCCGGAGCACGCCAGTCCTCACCACAGCAACCAAGCAAAAAGCTGCTTAAGACAATAGCAGGCTGTTTCACCTTGGAAAGAAAACAATTTCACTCTTTCTTTGACAATACCATTTCCTAACTCAAATATATAGAGAGAAAAACTAGTCTTGGGGAGGGAAAAGTGTCTCATAAGTAAAAATATTGAATATGTATCAGCTGCACCAATATCTGACTTAGGAAAGAAAGCAAATATTTTAATTCTTAGGATTCTAAAATATTTCACCATTTAAAGAAAAGTGTAATTTAAAATGGTGTACTGCATTAACGTAATATAAATCACGCCTTCATTTATCCTGCTGTTTCTCAGAAAATCCATAAGGAGCAGTAGGTGAGGTAGGGTGCAGCTTTTCTGACATTTTGTCAGACTTGCTAAGAGGCCCTGGGCCACCAACAGGTGCCTGAGACTCGAGGTCCTCCTCCCCTCAAGTGGGTCCCAGATGAGCTGCCCTCTACCACCCCCCCACCAACTTACACAAACTTCCAGTCTACAATATTACACTGCACCTGGCAAACATCCCTTCCAGTCTACAAGAATTGTATTTGGTGCTGGGCAGGTGTGTAACTTGGCATTTTACAAAGAAATCCAACATGTTTATGGAGCAGGGTATGATAACATGACACTTAAACAGAACATGTAGAATTCTTCGTCTCACATAGCCCATCAGGGATGAGGTGTTTTGAGTAAAAATAAATGCTTTCTGTGTAAGTGCAGTGTTATACTTTAAGCATTTAAACTTTTACTTTAAAGTTCAGTTTCAATGTTTTTCCTGCCATCTTAAAAGAAGATGGAGTGTGAAGGCCAGTGTCCAGCAGGTAGGACTGGCAGAACCTGCCCGGCTCTGGTCCTCAAGCATCCGGCAACGCTGAGTGAAAACAGGAAGACGTCACCTGCTCTAGAGCTCATTATTTTATTTTTTATTTTATTTTTTGGTACCAGAAATTCAAGATCCAAAATGTACATTTCAAAGTACTTGTAAGTTAAAATTATCACCTAAATGCAAAAGATTGTTGTTTTCCCTGATTAAAAAAAAATCCAGAGACTTTTAAGAAGTAAGTGCTCTTTGTCGCCACTTAAGCTAAAAACAAGGTGACCCTTGGATACCCAACAAGTGTCCTGCAGATTTTTCTCCTTCGCTTCTCTAACTGCACCAGCCTGAGACCGCCACACTCTGCCACTCTGCAGACGCCTGCACCTCTGCCCGCCCTGCAGCGTGGTCCAGCCAGGCCTTACCTCCCGTGGGAGGGTTTTAAAAACAGCCTGGGCTCCAGCCCTGTGGGTTCTGACCCTGGAAGTGAGGCATAGGCTATGGGAAAATGTTCGTTTCCTCAAAACTCTCCCCGTTAATCCCAGCAGCTGATTAGGTCAGTTCTGGGGACTTGTTGCTTTCCTTCAGTTTATTTTCTCTGGTTTTCTAGCTGCTAGCCTGTACTTGGTACAAAAAAAATCCTCGTGCATTAATAATCGGCACACTTGGAACAGACTGCCTGAGATCTTGGCTCACATCCACAGGGAACTGATCATTACAACCCCTTACAATAAAATTACAAAATGATCAATTAACGTCAAAGGAAGACAATCCGTGCAGAGGCTGAAGGCGTGGTGTTGTTTGCCTGTAGCTGGTTGCTGATAAACATGGACACCATCGGATTCATTGTCACTGCACATGAAAGCTGGCCAAGCTCCAAGCTGCAGAAAGATGCCAGTCAGCTAATCACCGTCATTTAGAAAACATTTGGGGCAGACATAAATGAAAAGTCTTAATAATTAAAAAAAAACCCTAGTTTCCCACAGAAACCCAGACTTTCTCACTTCCTAAGCCTGCTGTAAAGGAGAGTAGACCAAAACTGTAGCTGTTTTAAAAATGTCCAATTACCTATGAAAATATGGGGATAGAATAGGTATAATTTTACCCTTCAGGAAGCTTGGTGAGCACAAGCAACCCTCAGCACCCATTTATTGCATTAACTCCTGGGAGGTCACTGCAGAGTGGACAGGAAGGAGTTGGTGTGGCGCAGGCCTGCAGAGCACCCCTGCAAGTGCACAGGAAAGACACCTTGTGCTCCCCACCATGCGGGGACCCTCGGCCTCCACGTGGACCCCAGTCTCCAGCTCAGGCCGGGGTGGCAATGCTGCCAGGTGGCTTCCTCAGACCCGGGCATCTCTGCTGACAGAGCCTTAGTGTAGACACCAATGTCAGTCCCACAGCCTCACAGGGCCCACCAGCAGGACCCTTGGAAGAGCCATGCACAGCCAGGCACGGTCCATAACCCTATGGCCCATGGTGGCACCCAGCTCCCACAGCAGGGCAGGCCGTGGGTTTAACCCCCACCCCCAGCCCTGCTGCGCCCCGGTCCTGCTGGGAATGAGGCTCGGCAGAGAGGCTGGGAGGGACATGGCACGGTGGAGGGCTTCCCTCCGGACAGGGGAAGCCGCTGCAGCTGCTCAGGCACGTGGAGATTGCGTCGCATGTGGACACGCGAGGGACAGAAGCAGCGGCGCTGCCCGACCTGGACAGGCCTGAGCCATGCTCAGTGGCCCTGTGTGCAGCCGGTGTAGCTGCCCAGGTCCTCGGACTGGAATCCGCTGGGTGCTCTCCAACCGCTAACTCTTGTTCCCCCAAGGGCAGCGTTGGTGGACACTGGCCCCCGCGTGGCCACTCTCACATCTTCCCTCCTGAGAGCGGGCTATCAGGATGCTTCTTGCAGCCTGCTGTGGACTTTGCCTGTCAGCTGAGGGTCCTCGTGTCCTCTCAGATGGACATCGCGACCAGCAAGGCACCAATGGCCTCAGCTCTTAGTGTGCAGCTCTGCACCCTGGTGCCTCTGTCTAGTGCCAGACACTGCCTCACACTGCCCACGGCCGGTCCCTACCCACCGCCGGTCTCTGTGCAGCGCTGGTCTCCACCTACTGCCGGTCTCCTGAGCTCCTCAGGGCTAAAAGCCCCTTGTGTTTACAGCTGTTTTGAAAAATTTTTAAATTATCACATATTGGTAATACAGTCATGACTTTCACTGTGGGTGTTGGCACATGTGCACCCCACATCCTAACTCTCTTTACTCCCCTTCCCCCATTCCCTTCCATTTGTAGATCTATCCTTGTTTCCTTTTATCCAGCTTTTATTTTGCTCATTTATTTATACTCCTATAGGAGAAACAATATAGCATTTAAGCTTGTGTGCCTGATTTATTTCATTTAACATCATGGCTTCAAGGTGCATCCGTTTTCCTACAAATGGCTCAGTTATCCTTTTTTATAGCTGAGTAGTTCCATTTTTAGTTTTTTGAGGAATTTCTGTACTGATTTCCATAGTGGTTTATAGCTCTTTTTTTTTTTTAAAGCAACTGTTGTCTGCACTCTGCTCAGAATCCTGAGTAGATTTACAAGACCTTCAGAGCCCACAAGACCTAAGAGATAAATCATGAGCAGCACTGCAGGGTCAGGCGTGAGGCTGTGTCAGAGCGGACCCACTGCGCTCCAGTGCATCAGAGGGAGCCACCTAGACCCACCTGGGAGAGGAGCGCTGCTTATATAGCCACGGCAGGCCCCCGCTTCTCCAGAGGGGCGCTGAGGCCAGCAGCAGCTGGACTTTCCATCAGCATCCTGGGAGAGGGCTCATGACCACCCCGGGGGACACTGAGGCACTCTGTGCTCGCCCATCCTGGGGGAGGAGGCCGCACACAGCCTGGTCCCAGCAGGACGTGGAGAGCTTCTCACGTGTCCTCTCACCGACCTGTGCCATCGCCCTTGAGGGTCCACAGCATTGGCCTGTGCTACTCTGGCCAGTGGCTTAAACTTCTGGTTTGGGTCACTATAAACATGCTTCTAGGATTATTCCTGTTGGCACCTTCTGTAAAAATATTTGCCTGTTTGTGTGGGCCTGCACCTTGGAGTCTGAACATCCTGAGACACCTGTAGGTTGTGACAGATGCTCCCCAAACTGTGCAGTTGGCACCCCCACCCCCAGAGCCCCAGCTTCCAGACAGCTCTCTCTGTGTGCGGTATTTCCTGTTCTCCACCGTGTCGTTCCGGAGGGCGTCATGGTATCTAGCAGTGTTTCCAGTTTGCGTTTCTCTACCTCTAACGGCATTGCGTGTTTTCTGATCTTTGTGGGCCCTCTGACTTCCTCTTTTCTGAAATGTCCATTTTTAACATTTCACCCTTTTCCCACGGAGCAGCTGTCTCCTGATGGTCCGAGGCTGGTTTAACACCACCCTGAGCTCTTCCCGTCCGCTCTGCGCTTCTTCACTCTTCCAGCGATGCCTCTCCATGTGAGGGAATTTTAATGAAATTCAATTTATTTTTTGTTTTTATACTTGGCATTTTTCCGTTGTCCACTCAAGAAATATTAGCCTATTCTGAGGTCTTGACAATGTATTTGTATGTTTTTCTCTAAATTTTTTTGGCCACTTACATTTATATCTGCCTTTCATCTCAAATTGCTTTTATGGTATGGGTTTCAGTGCTGACCGTGTTCACCTCTCATCCCTGGGTGCTGACGTCTTTACCACTGTGAGTTTCGAGACGCCCACCGCGTGTAGGGAGAAGCCAACAGATGTCCTCTCATGCAATATGCAAGGGGTTTTATTTGTTGTCCAAGCATGCGTGGGGCCCACTGAACACGCAGGAACAGAGAGCCACGAGGCGTGCCGGAGCATGGCTTTTAAAACTACAGGACAAAGGAAGGCAGGGCTTTGGCAAGCGCGGTTACAGAAACAGAAGACATTGGTTAGTTTAAATGGCTTTCTACATTCATTGGAGGTTGTGACTATAGGGTGGTCTAGAGTCGGGCGGCGGAGGGTGTTTCCTAATATGGGCAGTAGATGCCCAGGGAAGGTACATTCCATAAATTCCTTAAACACC
>PVLA01004247.1:74396-175020 GCA_004027455.1 Hydrochoerus hydrochaeris | reverse complement strand
TGTCTCAAAAAGACAAAAAAGTTGAAAGGAACAGTTAGTGCTTATATTGCTTGATCAATTTTGAATTTTTTTTAAATTTTAGCTTTTTTTTTTAATTTAAAGAGAAACAAACATGTAAAGGGTAGAGATAATACAGAATTTCAAAAAAAAGATAAACACTAAGAAGTCACTAGTTGATAAATTACATATTGTCCTCTTAGAAATAGTTGTTCAAGTTACAAAATTAAACCATACAAAGTAGATATTCAAACGAAGTGTAAACAGCTACTCATGCATGAGTCTCTACATGTATTTCTATCCTTTCTGTATTAGAGGGAAAAACAAAACATAGCAAGACAAAACAAAACAAATTCCTATAAGAACATAAAACTAAAAAGTCATATAAAACCACAGTACAAGGTGATCTACAATGATTACTGTGTTGTTTCTTATTATCTTCATAGAATTGTCTATATCATCAGGCATAATTGAATATAGCAGTATAATTGAATATAGCCATACATAACAATATTAGTAAAAATAAAACATTGTAGACAGTATAAAACTTCAAAGGCAGTTAATAATCAAACCAGAGTGGATATTGTAGTGAATCTTGTCAGTGCGGTTGCCTATACTCTCAGACTTGATACTATCAATCATAACAGCTTTGAATAAAATCTATCAATACAAAACAGCAATCTAACAAACCAGATTCAATTAACATCAGTCATGGTAAACCAGTGTAGGTTTTTCAGAGCTTTAGATTAAGTTAATAGGAAATTAAGGATGATTACCATACTAGATCCTGTTATTTTCAGGATTACTGTCTGTGCCTCAAATCTAGTACAGGTAGAATGACTGGAACAGAATATAATACATCTAAGCAGAGTAGTGTGAGTAATGTGGGTTTTAAATCCTGGTGTACTATTAACTATAGTGTATCAAGGTCATCTATGTTAGAGATTCTAGCCATCCTTCTCTGCCTCATTTCTGCTATGCTATTTTTCTGCCTTTGTTAGTCTACTTTTCTCCTTCATTCTACTGCCTGCCCCACTCACTGAGGCCTTTCTGCCACTGTTCCTAAAATCCTGGTATTTTTTTTTCTCTCTCTCTCTAGAATGTCCTTCAGTATTCTCTGCATGGTTGGATTGGTGGTCACAAAATCTCCCAGTTCCTCTTTGTCATGGAAACATCTTGTTTCTCCATTAATTTCTAGTGACAGTTTTGCAGGGTACATCAATCTGGGCTGAAGGTTATTTTCTTTCAGGGCTTGGAATACTTCACTCCAAGTTCTTCTTGATCTGATGGTCTGTGTCGAGAAGTCAGCCGTGATCCTGATGGGTGCTTGATCAATTTTGCATCCCTATATCTGGTAATCTGAGTAACTATTTTGAAGACAACATACAATATAACAACCACTGTTAATTTCCTATCATCTTGTTTTGAAATTCTTTATCATTTTTATTGTTTTTTTAATTCTCTTTAAAATAAAGTATCACAAAAAAAAGCAGTGTAACCCATAATAATAACCTCAAACCAATTTTCTGTGTTTCATGCCTTTGGTTTGGCATTGTGGCAGCTGAGTGAATGTGGAGTTGGGTCTGTGAAGATCCTGGCTGAGGCCAGAGGGATTGCAGTCCTGTCTGTTCTGCTCTGTGTACATCCTGTCCCCCCTGCTCAAAACTCAGGGCCTTTGTCCTTGTATTCCAGAATGGGAAAAGCTGTCAGAGTTTACCTTATCCAAATCATTCCTGGTTTTTCCATCTTCAAGCAAGTCCTTTCTCTGCTTTCTCATTACCAGTACTTCCTAGGAGAACAAACTGGAGGAGCAACCTTTGTTCAACTTCTATCCTGTCTGTGTTTAAGTTTGGAGACTGAGGACACAATTCATCACACCTCATTTCCTCATCTGTGTGGTGGAGATACTGTGTGTAAACCATTAGTGTACTCCTCACCCTTGGCACATGCTTCTGCCTACATGCCTCAGAGTATCTAGACCCCCTCCCCCAGCTAATTCATTTTAGCAAATGTCAGCTCCATTCATTTAGGTAAAAAGTCCTGGAATTATCTGCAGTTCCACTCCCCCCAGCTCCTGCACTCCAGGGACACCCATCTGGTGCTGCCTCAGGGCCTTTGTACTTGTCCCTCTACCTGGAATGCAGTCCACCATGTACCTTGCTGACCCACCCACATTCTAGTTACATAGACTGGAGTATGTGCTGCCTTCTGCCCAGGTGTGGCAGAGCTGGCATTAGCTGCTTGTCCATGACAGAGTAAGAGAAGCCTTACCAGGTGAGTACAAAATTCTGTGTCAGGATAGTGAATGCCATCAAGAAATGGAAAACAGAGACAGGGATATAGCTTAGTGGGCCAGTGCCTGCCTGGGAAGTGCAAGGTCCTGAGTTCTATTACCGGTACCAAAGAAAAGAAATAGAAAACAAGGTACACGTACTTGGATAGAAGCCTAGATCCCATAGTAGCAGTGGAGATGTTACTTTCTATAAGAAGGTCAGTGACAGTTTTCCTCCAGTGAGCAGATGCCTGTGTGGAACAGAGGTGCAAACCCTGTCCCTATGTTGTGGAAACGGCCTCCAGGCAAAGAATAGTACAGTAGGTGAAAATACTCGGGGCCAGAACTTGCTTGGTTCCATGCAGCCCACTTTGTAGCCATCAGGGAAAGCGGCAGCCACATTTCTGGGCTTTCCATGCCACACCAGAGCTGAGCATGCAGGCGACCGCAGCAGGTTCCCCAAAGTTTCAGCACAGCAAAGAATTGTACGCTGTAGTGTTTGAGGGTCTTGAGCCAGAAAAAAGTAGTGCCTAATTCCAAAGGATGAAGATTATAATAAAAAATATTTATTGAACATATGAGAGGGCTGGGGATAGCTTAGTAGCATAAGCGCCTGCCTGGCAAGTGTGAGGTTTATGAATCAGGTACTGGAGAGCATGTTTATTATCACATTTAATCCTCATACCCATGAGGGAGACCCACCTAATGCAGGAGGAAAAGGAAGCAGCAGGGAGACAGGAAATCCCCAGGCACTACAGGTGGTAGTGAAGTGAGAATTCCCCAAGAAACTATGGCTCCAGATCCTGCACTGTTTGCCCAAACTGCTAGTTTTAAGCTGCAACAGCTCCACAGCACTCAGTGATTTCTACTCCTCCTACCACATTCCATCTCCAAATCTCTAAGGCACCACTGATCTTAATTTGCTTTATTGGCTGTGGCCTGGATAGAACTGTACATGTTTATCCATTTGCTTATTTGAGATCAAGCGTCTTCAAGGACTGCCAGATAGGTAGACCAGGCTGCCCAGTTAGCTCCCATGAGCTCCCTATGTAAATGGTTTGGTTTTGCTTTTTTTAGTGTTGAGAATAAAACCCAGGGCCTCACACATGGTAGGCAAGTGCTTGGGTGAGTTACACCCCCCACCCAAGACTTGAGAGGTTTTTTAAATTTGTGTTTGTGGTACAGAATATTGAACCTAAGACCTTTACACTGAGCTACATCTGCAACCTTTAAAAAAAAAAAAAACTGTCTCAATTATTTTTTTTTTTTTAACCAGGAATCAAACTCACAACCTCACAGTCATGACCTCACACTTGCCAGGCAGGCACTTACACCACTAAGCTAAATCCCCAGCCTCAATTGTCTCAATTTTGAGACAGAATCTCACTGAATTGCCCAGGTTGGGCTCTCACTTGTGATTCTCCTGTCTCAGCCTTACAGAGTGCTGGAATTACAGGTGGGCACCAAATGCCTTGCTGAGAATTGAGCTTTCTCCACACTCCACTTTTTCCTTTAGTTTCACTTAAATAAATGATTGACTTTCCCTCATCTCTTTCTGGTTTCGTATTGCCTCATACTCCTTGTGTGCTGCAGCTTTTGTTGTGTGGTCATTAGCTTCTGCTTCCTTTGTAGGTTTAGACAGGAACAGGCAGTTGGATCTTCAGGTTAGACTCCTGTCAGATTCACCCGGTGTCTGCTTCTTGGTTCTAAAGGCCTCTGCCCCCGAGTTAACAGGTTTCAGGAAGAACACAGTAGGAATACCAAAGAGTAGACAAAGGCAGGATACTGGGCTGATCCTTTTAAAGGGGGCACGGGCCTCTGAATGGCCTGCTCTGGCCACTGACTGCCCTCGCAGGAACACCGCTCTGGAAGGCAGAACATACCAGATGGCTTGGGCAACGACAAGAGCAACTGGGATAAGCACAGTGACTCCAGAGATAGTTTTTAAGTTCTGTTGCATAGTATATAGTTAACAAATAGCGTACACTTCAAGGGAGAAATCTCAGATATCTCACTATGAACAAATGTTAAGTATTTGAGATGATGGCTGTAGTACTTTGATTTATTCCACATTGTATTCATAAATTACATCATTTTGTACCTTTTAAATTTACACAATCATAAATCATCAATTAAAAAAAAAAACAGTAGGGCCCTGTCTTCTCAAAAGAGTAGACACCAGCTGGGCATGGCACATGCCTAAGCAAGATTCTGACTCAAAAGAAAAGGTGGGGGTTTGGGGGGCTGGCAAGGTGGCTCAATAATAAAGACACAGGATTCAGTTCTTTAGTGCCACACACACACACACAAATAAAGGACTGGACACCCAGTCTGTCCCTCATCGAATCTCAGTAAAGATTCCTCCGCCTTAGATGAGGGATGGAGGGTCACACCTCTGAAACCACAAGCAATGTATAGGTTTACCTTTTCTTGGGACTACATCACCCATTTTGTTTTCAGTTTTTACATATGTCTTATACTGACCTTGGGATTCAGATGCTATGATTTTGTTGTTGTTTGGAGACAAGGTCTTGCTGTGTAGTGCTGGTTGGCCTCAAACTCATGGCAATCCTCCTGCCTAAGCCTCCTGAGTGCTGGGATTAGAGGTGAGCACTACCACACTCAGTTTATGATGCTATTTTAATGTTCATTAGCTACTGATTTGGGGAAAGTCACTTCACTTTTTTGGGCCAGTGTCTTCATCTTTCAGAATTAACCCTATGGTTAAGGCAGTTAACACATTCATTAGACATTTTTTTTTAAAGTGCAAGGTGGAATTGTTTTCAAGGCAAGGTCTTACTAAGACAATAGTTGCAACAGGAAAGAAAAAGCATGTTAAAGCAGTTTCTGAGACCCACACATGACCTGTGCCCTATACTGCCTGCCTGGCAGCATCCATTTGGGGAGGGAGGGTACTGGGGATCGAACTCACAACCTTGCACATGCCAGGCAGGCACTTGTGCCACTGAGCTAAATCCCAAGCCCCAGCATCCATTTTTGGTGGGAATGTGGTTCCATCTGATCTAAAAACCACTGTCCTGAAAGATGCTTTTGTATCTCAGTGGGAAACCAATGCAGACTTTAGCTATTATGTTCCTTGTTCTCCTTGTGTTCCTCCTTGGTACAGCTTGTGTCTAGATGTCACTCCAAAGCCTCATGTAGTCAGAGATGGGGCTTTTGCAGAGGTGGTTGGATCTAGAATATGTGATTGATTCATGGTGCAATGCTAGGATTAGGGGTGCTGGATTAAGAGTGAATGATTAATAAATTAGTCCATTGATTGGTTTGGTACTTCCATAATCCCAGTAGCCTCGACAGAATATAAAAAGGGGCAGAAAGAAGCTGCTAAGGTCACTTGTTGATTCCCTTGCTTGCTTTGCTACCTTCTGCCTACCATGAACTGTTTCTCCTCTGCAATGCCTCTCTGCCATACCACCCTGCCTTGGAGTCAGCCAACCATGAGCTGAAACCTATACAAATTGAGAGCTAAATAAACCTTTCCTCCTTCAACTTTAGGGTAGGGTATTGTGGCTCAGCAATGAGAAAGTAACTAAGACACTCCATTTTATTTATTTATTTATTTGTTTGTTTAACTTACTGGGTACCAGCAATTGACTCAGGATCTCACGCTTGCCAGGAGAGGCTCTATGCCACCGAGCTAAATCTCAGGTCCTAAGATACTCGTTAAATCCAGATTTAGTTACAGAGTAACTAATATGTTAACTGTTTTAATTCTTAGAGCAATTCTGGGCAGGCAGGAAGGGAACTGTTGTAAGAGTCTCTGGCAGCAGAGTCACAAAGGAGAGATCCAGACGTGGTGCAGCAAACCTTTTATATTATGTGACATATACTAAAAGTTTCAGGCCCAGCATGATGACACTCTGGGAGGCTGAGAAAGGAAGATGTCAAGTTTAAGCCTGGCTTGGGTAATATAGGGATTTAACAAATTGTCTCAATGTCTTAACGTGTCTCAAAATTTAAAAAGGGCTTGGGATATAGCTCAGTGCAAAGGCCCTGGGTTCAATTCCCAGTATTGCAAAAGATAAATTTAAAAATTCACACATTCAGCTGGGGATTTAGCTCGGTGGCATAAGTGCCTGCCTGACAAGCACAAGGTCATGAGTTTGATCCCAGAAACCAAATATAATAATAATTCACACATTCAGACCATATTTTCTGTCAGATAGAATAAAGGTTGCCACAGATAATACATAAATAAATGAGTGTACCTCTGTTCCAATAAAACTTCATATGCGAAGAAAAAAAAAAGACTGGCTGTTATAGTGTAGTTTGTAATTTTTAATTCTCAAACTTAGCAGGCATCAGAGCTCAGGGGGCTTGTTCATAGTGCTGGGCATCACCCCCAGAGTTTCTTAACCTGTAGGTTGGGAGTGGGGCCTGACATCTTTCCAGGTGAATCTGTTGATAGTCTGGAAACCAACTTTAATAGCTCTAAAGCCCTCTGTGCATCTAAAACACTTTATTCGAATGTGAATACAGCAGCTATCATGTTACATATAGTTTGTGGTTGGTGTGTTGGTCTGTAAGATCCTTCCCTAATCACCTCCACAACTCAGTAAGTAGCAGTTTGCTCATCATTCATTGACAGAACTCGGGAGGGGCAGGTCCTGTCTATTATTCTTGGAATTCATGTTCACACAGCTCATCATGGCAGAGATTGGACCAAATCCTGCCATGCTCTGCAGTGGATATTTCTAGAGTTCAATGCAGGCTGGGCCCTGCCCTGCCACAGATAAGGTGAAAGGGACTTTGCCCCACTGCCTGTCCAGAAACAGATATGAACCTGGAGTGTATCCTGAGAAAATGAGGGAGGGTTAGGGATTTGACTTTTTTTTGTTTGTTTGCTTTTGTCTTTAGGGATTTGACTTGTTAAAGTTTGTTATTATTTGTTTCTTTTTTTAAAAATTTTTTTTTATGGGTACCAGGGATCAAACTCACGACAACGCACTTGCAAGGCAGGCGCTTACACTGCTGAGCTAAATCCCCAGCCCTAGTATTTGTTTCTAAGTGAACTACTTTACTTTGTGCATGTGCGTGCTTGCACATGTGCGCATGTGGGTTTGTGTGAGTATGTGTTGGCGGGGGGGCTTACCCCAGATAGCTGTATGCTGGGAAACCACTAGTTCTGACTTTACATGGACAAGGATGGCATGTAAAATAACCTCAGATACTTTTTATCAGATCAGGCAGATTCAAGTTTAGTCCTGATTTTAAAAGGGAATAACAGGAGCCCGGTGTGGTGGTACACTCCTATAATCCCAGCACTCGAGAGGCTGAGGAAGGAATATCAGGATCATTGCAAGTTCAAGACTAGCCTGGGCTACAAAACGAACTTGAGGCCAGCCTGAACTGCATAGCGAGACAGACCCTGTCTCAAAAGATAAAAAAAGTAAAAAAAGATGTTTGAGTCCTTGTCCCATCATGATGCATGAGCCACAACAATTCCTCAGTCCACCTCTCTACTCTGGAACTTCCAGCCCACCTCTTGGTGTTTATCCCAAGGACATTGCAAGTAGAGCTACTTGTGTAGCCCACATGTCTTTCTCCACTTTCTCCCCTCATGGTCACAGAAAAGCCGCATAGCTGCATGGTGTTGGACTGGCTGCAAAGTGTAGGTGTAAGGCTTACCTTTCCCTAGGCATTGGGTCTGTCCAAAGGAGTCTTAGGCAGGAATACCTTTAATTTATCAAGTTTTGTTTACTTTTTAATTTAATTTAATTAATTTTTTTGGTACCGGGGATCGAACTCGTGACCTCGTGCTTGTCAGGCAGGCGCTTATGCCACTGAGCTAAATCCCCGGCCCATAATTTGTGAAGTTTTAAAACCAGTCACACTTAACCTTCCATGTTTCACTCTTTCCAAATAATAGACAACTCCTTCCCTTCTCTACATCAGTGGACTCCGTGAGAACAGCCTGGGGGCAGCCTGGCAGCTGCTTATCTTAATTTTAGGTCAGAAGTTGTGTGTGACCCAGCAACCTGGAGAATAAGAAAGTCAGCACAGCAAGGAGCAGACTGAAATACAGTGGCTTAGAACTCTGACATTCCCTGTCCCCACCACCTGTTACCCCTGCCCGCCAATCAGTTTTGCATCAATAAACTTCATGTTCTGTGCTTTGCTAGATGAATGAGAAGAGAGCAGCTAAAGACTGATCTCTGACCTTGCACATAAACAGCCTGTCAGATTGGACTTGAGAGTTAATAAAGGACAGGCCACACAATTCTCTGATGCCTTTTTGCCTCAATTAGATCAAGCATTCAAAGGCTGTGGGGAAATCCTCCATTCGAAGAAAACGACCTCACAAGACAGGAAATCATGTCTACACTCATTCATTCAGACTGTCAATCCTTCAGGCAGTCACAGTAGCTGACATTCATTAAATACCCTAGTACCTGTGCTCAGCATGGTGCTAACTGCTCTCCAGTCAGGTGAATGCAAGATTTCCAAAAGTTCATCTTGTGCTCTGTTGACAGACTGGACAGCCAGGTGGTCAAGAGCACAGGCTTGGGTTCAAACACACTGAAGCTTTACTTCTGTTTCTGCTGGGTGACCTTTGGCAAGTTATTTAACCCCTCTTCCCCCAGTTTCCTCTTGGAGCTAATAATACCAGCCTCCAGGGGTGTCATCTGGTCTAAGTGAGACCATCTGTGTAAAGCAGTCAGCGAGTCAGGCTCTCAGCACAGCAGTGTGTGGTGAAGCTGCCTCTGAGGAGTTCAGCAGCAAACTCTCCTTCATCCCAGTCGCTTACTCAGCTTTGATCAGTCATGAGGGAGTCCAAGGTGGATGATTCATGCATAATCTTTGCCCTCAAAGATACAGAGACCTGGGCTGGGGATTTAGCTCAGTGGCATAAGCTCCTGCCTGGCAAGCTCAGGGTAGTGAGCTCGATCCCCGGTTAAAAAAAAAAAAAAAAGATACAGAGACCTATGATTGACAATGCTTTAGTTTCTCCATCTATACAATGGGTAGCAGTGATAATCTCTCAAATAATCTAGTGAAAGAACATAAAAAGGCTATGGCAGTCTTAAATTATAGTAGCAGCCTCTGGCTTGTCATCAGATGTCACTGCAGCCCTGTGGGCTGTCTTTAATAATAGGTATTTTAAAATTCCTGAACCCACTTCACACTATATTTGCTCACCCATGGAGCTTTATTCAGTGTTAATCACATTAATGCACCGTTTCATTTCACACCGAGTGATGTGAACGTCAGTGAGAGCCAGGAAAGCAGAATTTATTCTCAAAGAGATCAAATAGTAAGCTCACTCTAACAGCACCTTGTCGAAGTTTCTCAGAGCCCCTGGAAGTACATAGTGAGAACCTCTCTCCCCTGGTGCTGCTTCCGAATCCTTAAGCAGCCTACGTTTCAAGTGTCTTTCTGCTTTTTGGTTTCAACCTTCAATCAGATACCTAATTTTTACTAGGATTTTTTTCGTTGTTGGTTTTGTTTGTAGGGGGATCAAACCCAGGGTCCTCATGTACATTAAGTTAATTCTGTGCCACTAGGTTACATCTCAGCCCTAAATTCTTACACAGTCCAAGCACATGCTCTTTGGGGTACACGTCAATGGGTAGGAACTTGCAGGGTGTTTTGAGTTTGTTTGTTTGTTTGGTTGGTTGGTTTTTGTTTTTTTTTTGGTACCAGGGATTGAACTCACAACCTTGCACTTTCCAGGCAGGGGCTTGTGCCACCAAGCTAAATCCCTGGCCCCTCTTTTGAGATCTTCCACTCAAGCTTCTCATGTTATAGAGAAATTGAGACCTTGGGTCTTAAGGATTTAAACTGACCTCTGTTGGCTCCTTCTCTAAGCAGATAAATTAATCTTTGATTAGAGTTTAAACTCCAAAGAACAAATTCTATCACTTTTTTTCTTTTTTCTACCAATTTTTTCTTGGCTCTGTGCCCCTGCCTGTCATCCCCTCTTGGTCTCTGTGGACAGTCTCAGATCTTATTTGGTGGAGAAATTGGAAATCATCAAGCAAGGGTCTGGCAGCACCAAGACACCCTGCAGAAGCCTGTCTGTCCCCCTCCACCTGGGGAGGGGCCGCCACCTGCCTCCTCCAGATTCTAGACGCTGCTGTTTGTATAGCCTCCTCCTCTTGCATACATGCTCTAATTTCAAAAACATCTACGAATTGTACAAAAACCCTCCCTTGATCCTGTTAATCACTCTTCCTTTTCCCCCCAACATTTTACTTTTAGAAAAAAATGTAGCCTACAGAAAAGTTGAGAAAAAAAACCTCTAAAATACCCTCCACCTAGATTTTTTCAGTTAGTATTTATTCTTGCTGTTTCTCTCCATGTCTTCCTTGCCTCCTTCCCTCCCTCTCCTTCCCTCTCTTACTGTGTGTGTGTGCGCGCGCGCGCACACACACACACACACACACACACACACAAGTATGCACATATTTAATTTGTTATTGGCGAGCCACTGGCAAGTTTCAGGCATTCTGATATTTCACCCACTGTGCCATTGTACAATACACCAATCAGTGAATTTTTGCAAGAAAATTAGTTTGTGCGTGAGGTAGTCAAATATTAGAAGAATGAAGCCCCAAGTCTTAAATCTGCCTCCCCATAGTATTAGGGGCATTTATGGGATAATTAAGCAGGTAGCCTGAGCCGTGGACAAAGACAACTGAAGGCGAAGAAAAGAACAAATCTGTAGTCTGTCTGCACATAATAACGTTCATGATCGTCTAGCTCTATGTTCCTAATGCAGGACGGCAATGTCAGCTTGCTCTGAGGATGGAATTCCTGCCTTCTGATGTTCAAAGGTTACTGTCAGATGCTTACATGGGCTCCAGTGAAGTGTGGGGGTCTCAATCTGTTTGAGCTACCTCTAAATTCCCGAAAAGCCAAGTAGGTAACCATAACCATGGTGACCAGTTTGTTAGAGGTGTTATCTACAGCAAGCTAATGGGACTATATAGCTTAGCTACATGACCTCTAAAATTGGTGATAAAATCAAGTACTGTAACTAAGGGCCAAGTGAAATTACAATGTTTAGGCTTTCTCAGAGTTCCAGTAGTTCAGTGAATACTATCATGTGTGTCTTTTAAGGACCAGGATTCTCTCTCACCAGGGACCATTATCATGCACAAGCAATTAAGTGCTGATGGCTGGGAATGAAACTCAGTAGAGTGTTTGCCTAGCAAGGATGAGGCTGTTGGTTCAATATTCACCACCACCCCACCCTAGCAGTGCTGGTGATAAAGCCCAGGAGCTTACCATGGGGCAAGCACTCTACCACTGAGCTCTACCCGTGACCCTATAGATTCTTTCTTTCTGTCTGTCTTAAAATGAGACAGGTTCTCACTATGTACTTCAGGCTGGCCTTGAATTCGATATGTAGCCCAGACTGGTCTGGATTTGAGATCCTCCTGCCTCAGCCTCCCAAGTGCTGGGATTATAGGCATGCAACACCAGCCCTGGCTAGCCCATAGTGATTTTTTTTTTTAAATCCAGATTTTAAGGCAAGGATGTGGTGACCATGATAACTACTCTTTTGTTTGTTTGTTTTTCCCCCTCCTTTTTGGTACTAGGAATCAAACTCTGGGCACCTGGCAAGTGCCGCACCCACTGAGCCTGATGACTTCCCCTTTGCTATCCCAATTTAAACTATAAATCCACATGCCTCAGGATAATGCTCAAGGTCAGGACAAACTTCCATCACCAAATCTAAAGGACTTGTCTCTGTCCTCAGCAGGGGTTTAACAAAGACAGTTTCTTCTGGGTCACAACAGTTCCTCCCCTCCAGTCATTTAAGCCTGGGGCTAAACACCAATGTCCACAGATTTTTACCTTTGAGAGGCCCTGACCTGTGTCGGCCTCCAGACTGAAGCTATCCAATGCCTTCAAGACGTTTCCACTTCACCTTCAGCACCTCAGCGTCAGAACAAAGCCTCCAGTCTCTCCCAGCCCAGGAATAGCAAGGGCATCTGTGCCAGTCACCCTGACCCCGCCTTGCCCTCCTCAGCGCCCCTCGTCATTGTCCCCACTGAAGCCCGGCCCACTATTGCTGCCTGGATACTGCTGGTGCCTTCACATAGCTCCCCTCAGCTCTGCCCCACTTTCACATTTTCCAGCATCACTGGGCTATTTTTTTTTCCTTTATTGGCACCAGGAATTGAACTCAGGACCTCGTGCTTGCCAGGCAGGCACTGTTTCTCTGAGCTATATCCCCAGCTTGTTGTTAGGCCTTCTACAGTCCCTCACTATAGGAAGAAAGCCTCCCGACTCTGCCTGAGGTCCTGGTGGTCTGGCACTCCCCTTTACTCCAACCTCTCCCATTCCTCCTGTTCATCCTACACCAGCTGGTCTTCAGCCTCCAATGTGAGATCTGCCCAGGTTGCACCTGCTTCCACCTCTGCCTGCAGGACCCTCAGTTGCTCTCAAACAGCTGCCCTGCCTCAGCCTTCACAGCAGCCACAGCTCCCAAGCTCACTGCACACCCTGCCTCCTTCCTGTGAAGGGTCCTGGGAGGAGGCTCTGGCTGGCTGAGCTCACACCACATGCACACCTTGTCCACTCACCTGCAACCAGAAAGCCGGTCACAGGCAGAAACCAAACCTGAAGCTGCCCTTGCTTCCGAAGGGTTGGAGGCCAGGGGAAGGCAGTGGTTCTGAGGGAATGGCAGTTGGCCACGGGCTTCAGTGCCAGCTCTGCGTCTCTTCCCAATCAGTGTGCCAAGCTTCCTGGCACCTTCTGACCTGTTGGGAATTATCTTTTTATTTTTCTAAAATGGGGTGGTTTTTTTTTTTGTCAGAAAATGGTGACAATTACTCTTTTGATAAAAGTTAAAATTTAGAAGATGGGAGTTCCTGCTGTGGCTCTGTGGTAGAGCACTTGCCTAAGCATGCACAGGGCCCTGGATTCAAATCTCAGTACCAAATAAATAAATTGAAGAATAAAGCCAAACATAGCATCTTGTGCCTATAATCCCAGCACTCTGGGAGAATGAGGCAGAAGGATCACAAATTCAAACCCAGCTTGGGCTATTTTAGCAAGACTCTGTCTCAAAATTTATTTATTTATTTATTTATTTATTTATTTATTTATTTATTTATTTTTGTGGTGCTGGGGATTGAACCCAGGACCTTATGCATGTAATTCAATAACTCTACCATTGAGCCACATGTCCAGCCTCCTTGTCTCAAAATTTAGGAAAAAAAGAAAAATAGAAAAAGAAAAAGGCCCAGGGATATAGCTTAGTTCAAAGGCCCTAGGCTCAAGCCTCAGAACTGGGTGGTTGAGGGATGAAAAAGAACAGGGAACTGGGCATGGTGGCACATGCCTGTAATCCCAGCACTCAGGAGGCTGAGGCAAGAGGATCCTTGCAAATTCAAACCCAGCCTGGGCTACAAAGTGAGCTCAAGCCAGTCTGAACTGCATAGTGAGACCCTGTCTCAAAAAGACAAAAAGGCTGGGGATTTAGCTCAGTGGCATAAGCGCCTGTCTGGCAAGCATGAGGTCCTGAGTTTGATCCCCAGTCCGGGAGTGGGGGACACAAAACAAAGAAAAGAACAGGGATCAAAACACAATTCCATCATCTGGTGACAACCACTGTTATTCTGGGCTCCACTGGCCCCAGGGTACTCTCTGCAGAGCCCCAGGCCCTTAACCTTGAAAGGCTACTTTCTCTGGGTCCTAGCATCTTTCTCATTTCTGTAAACTATCCATACTCACATATGGCAATGGCTTTGAAGACTGTCTCCATGCTGGTGATTCTCTCCTTGAAATACTCCCCTGCTTATATTCTAGCTCAAATCTATCTCAGGCTGCTGGATAGCTCCGCATGGCTCACCACAGAGCTCATTACCATTCCCTCCAACTCTCAAGTTTCTTCCTCCTCCTCTGGATTGAACCCCTAATTATTGCATCAATAGCCTCTGTTCTTAAAGCCAGAAACCTGGGGGTTATTCTCAGTTTCTCTTATCCTCAGGCCTGTCACCATCCTGCCAGTTGTAGTAACTGACTATATGTGTCCCCAGTCTGTCCCGCCTTTCTGTCCCCAAGTTCCTCAGCACTGTCTGTCCTGTCTTGCTTGCCCTGGTGGAAACTTCATGCCTCCTGCTCTGGTCTCTGTCGGAGCATACCATACTCCATATTACTTGGAATTCTCTCTCTAGAGAGGTTACTTTGTTAAATGTCTAGCAATTCTGTTTTCTTCTTTTTGGTTTCCTCAGGGACCCTCTCCATCTACAGGTAAAACCTTAATTTATCAGCACATCTCAAATCTCCACAGCCAGCTTGCCCAGAAGAGACTTGAATGCATTTCTAATTCTCACAAGATGCTCCTAGCACGGCTTCATGTGCAGACCCTTGGCACAGTCATGACCTCTGGCCTTTCACTGCTTTACAATATAAATGGACCTTCGTTTTTATTTTCATTAAAATTTTTTTTGTTGGTTTTTTGAGACAGGGTCTCACTGTATAATCCAGGTTGGCTTTGAACCCATGGTGATCTTCCTGCCTCAGCCTTGTGAGTGCTAGGATTAGAGGTGTACACCACCAAGACCGGCATGTGCCATTGTGCAACTCCATTCCTTTGAGCAAGCACTGCCATCTCTACCATATCCACCTGGGAAAACTGTCTATCCTTCCTGAATCTGCCCAAGGATTATGTGCTCTGTGACATCCTCCCCAATAAGCGGCTTTCTTCCTGTGTCACAGGAAGGTATGATTTATAGTACTAAAAAACATGTAAATTTATTTTAGCTTTAGATCATTATTATTATTATTATTACTTTGCATGGGGAATCAAACTCAGGACCTTTTGCTTGCCAGGTGGTTTATTATTTTGAAAGAAGGTCATGTGAAGCCACTAAGCTGCCCAGGCTGGGCTCAGATTTGTGACTTTCCTGCCTCAGCCTCTCAGAGTGCTTGGGTTATGGGTGTGGCTCCCCGCACTGCCTCCAACTAAAGGTAGGGACTTTCCTGGCAAAGGTGGGGATTTTTGGCATTCTATTTTTGATGAAAATGTTGCAGTTTGGACAACTGTTACAAAACAAACACAATTTATGTAGCCAATTTCATGGACTATGTTGCTTTTTTTTTTTTTTTGATGCTGGAGACTGAACCCCTGTCTATGTACATTAGTCATACCGTCTAAGATGAACCACTGAGCTACAGCCTTAGCTTTCATGTACTTTTTCATAGTTCTATTACGCTGTGGTAACTGCCCCATTTTCTTGTTCCTTGGGTGATTCACTACTGGCCCTTTTCCCTCTCTGAGCCAGAGGCAAGGACACTCATTATATTTTCTAAGGCCAGGAGTTGGTTGGAGTTAGCATAATGAAACCTCTATATTGTGTCAGATATCATTTATATCAAGATATTCCTCTGTGTGTGTGTCTTTCTGTCTGTCTGGCAAACCAAGGGCCTCCTGCACACCAGCCAAGCACTCTTCCATTAAGCTACATCCTGAGCCCCAAGCGACCCTGTCTTAATCTGAGGCTAATTACCTTGTGATTAACGCTAATCACTTGACCTTGGTAAACCACTTATCCTCCTTGAACGGCGGATTTTCTCATCTGTAAAATGGAGATCATTATACTTACATTTCACAGGGGGCACTGTGAGGATTAAATATATGAAAAGCTCTTTGAAGTGTCTTAAAGTCAAAACAAATGCCAGTCAGCATTAGTGCACATAGATCTGCTCACCCATGGCTTTGCTCTTGCAGACAGGGCACTGGGGGCAGCCTCAGCTTGGCGACCTCTCTTAGCGCTGTCTAGCTCCCGGGGTTCCTTCCGTGTGTTCTTAACACTCGACTTCTGGTCTAGATTCATTCTTGTAAGTGCTGCCTTTCAGGGGTGTGTGTCGGTGTTTCCCCTGGGTTTGTCCCCTACATTGTTTCAAATTACAAATCAATAATCTTGTTTGTAAACCAGACTCTTGCAAGTTTGGGCTGGTTTCCTATTTTAATAGTTCCTAAGCAACTTAACAAGAATCCAGATCTTGGATGAAAGGGTCAACTGGAAACAGGGAATCATTCTTATTCATTTCTTGGTACCTAACAGCACTTGGGTAGTGCTCATACAACATGCCAAAGGCAGATGGATTTATTACAAGAGCAAGCAATGGTATCAGCTCACATGTGTGATGTGATGTCCCCAAGGAGGTGGAGAGTGCAGCAGTCTGCCATGATCCGAGGGTCTTCACACTCAAGTTCCTTCTGCCTGGGAGATGTCCCATCAGGGAGTGACCTTCTGTCCTGCTGACTGAGCACCATCTATAAGCTAGGGGCTTTGTACTTAAGTGTTTCAATTACACAAGTTACTCCACAGAATTCACGACTTAGTGAGCTGGACTGAAGGTCAGCCTTATTCATCAGATAAATTCCGTAATGGGAAACAAGGTTACAGAGGGTGTGAGGCTTGCCTACACCAGGAGCCTCAGGGCTTTCTCTATTCCTACTCACCCCTTCATAGGTGTTTCTCTAACGTGCTTTTGGCTCCCTGTAATGATTTACCCAGAATATGTACTTACTTATTTTTGTGGTATTAGACTGAACCCAGGATCCTGTGCATACTAGGCAAAGTGCTGTACCACTGAGCTATACTCCCAGCCCTCTTTATTTTGAGACAGGGTCTCATTAAATTGTTCAGGCTGACCTCAAATTGGTGATCCTCCTGTCTCAGCCTCCCAACTAACTGTGATTATAGGTATGTGCCACAGTGTCCAGGTCTTTTTTATTTTTGGGGGGAAGGGTCCCCCTACATTGCCCAGGCACCTCAAATTCTTGGCCTCAAGTGATCCTTCCAACCATTCCTGAGTGGCTGGGACAATTGGTGTGTGCCAAGGTGTCTGGCTATTCTTCTCCAGTTCTGGGGATTCAACCCAGAGCCTTGTGATGCTAGGCAAGTGCTTTACTACTGAGTTACACCCCAGGCTGGATATTTCAAATTTTAATGGAGAAATCCAAACTCTCAGGAAGGAAGATGGAGGATGAGTGAATTAATGAATGAATCAGTCAAGCAATTTGGGGCTCCCTCCGAGTGGGCATGTCAGAATTGAGCCTTTGATCAAGGCTACTGGCTACTGTGTTTCGGGGCCTTCCAATGCAACATGCAATCAGACTGTGGTTATCTGTTCTAAAACTTGATCTGTAATGTGTTCCACTGACTAGAGCCAAAGAGACGAGGTTGATTCATGAAACTGGGCTTTTAGTGCAATATGACAAGGCAGTCTTGATGCATCATTTCAATGTTTTTACCTGGGAAATTCGCCACCAGCACTTTTTTAAACCTCTCAGTTAAGGTTCCTAAATCATAACCTACAGACCACACTAAGAAGCATGTAAAAATCTGCAACGCCTCAGTGGAACAGAGCTCTGAAAATAGCAGCTGCAGCTACAAACCAGAGAACAGGCCTTTGTGAAAAGAGTGAAAGAAACTGTTTGTCCTAACCTCATCTTTTAAGCTACAAAGAAGTCCCCACTCTTATAAAGTTATGTCTTCATGTGAGGACAGCAATCAATTACATCAAAAGAGGGTGCCTCACATTAGGTTTTCCTTCTTCTAAGAACTTAATTTTCCAACCAGAACCCAAGAGAATATGAACCTAGATTTGCAAAGCATTAACAAACACCATGCTCCATATAAACCGGGAGTGAGGTACATTCTGTAATTCCTTATATTCTGTGAGGCTAAGACAAGAGGACTGCAAGTCTGAGCCCAGGCTGGCCAATTTAGTGACAGTGAGACGCTGTCTCAAAGCTAAAAAGAATAAAAATAAAAAGGACAGAGGATGTAGCTCACTGTGAAGGCACTGGGTTGATTCCCCAGAATTATGAAACAGAACAGCAAAATGAAACACACACACACAAAAGGATGAACCACGTAAGACCACAAGACGAATCACTGTGGCGATGTAAAACCCATGCTGCTGGTGGCCGGTTACACCATTGCTCTGCACGGCCTTCAGGAACCTGGCTTTGCTCCAACAGCTCCACTGCACCCATCTCACATCCAGCCATCTGTCATTTTTCAAACAACACCGTATTTATCTCTTCAAATTGCCCCTGCTTAACTTAGGAAGATGTCGGTTTCAGAAATGCTTCTCTATTTGATTCACATTTAAACTCACAACTTCCTGAACCAGGACAGGACCTTTCTTCTTTTTTTTTTTTTTTATCAGTACCAGGGATCGAACTCACGACCACGCACTTGCAAGGCAGGCACTTATGCCGCTGAGCTAAATCCCCAGCCCCTTCTTCTTCTTTTTTTTTCTTGGTACCGGGGATCGAACAGGTAGGTGCTCACACCACTGAGCTAAATCCCTGGCCCAACACAGGTCCTTTCTTACATTAAGACTCTGGGGATCCAGGCATGGTGGTGTAATCCCAGCACCTGGGAGGCTGAGGCAGGAGGATCACTGCAAGGTCAAGAACAGCCTGAACTGCAGTGTGAAACCCTGCCTCAAAAAGAAAAAACAGGGGCTGAGGATTTAGCTTAGAGGTATAAGTGCCTGCCTGGCAAGGGCAAGGTCATGAGTTCAAACCCCAGTACCAACCCTACTCCCCCCCAAAACAAAACAAAATGCAAAATATGGACTATATATATATATATTCTTTTCAAAAGATAAACAACATGGTGTGGTGGCACAGGCCTGTAATCCCAGCCTTCTGGGAGCCTGAGGCAGGAGGATCCCAAATTTGCCTAGGTTATTCAGTAATTTAGAAAGACCCTGGGGTTCAATCCCCAGTACTAGAAAAATAAAAAAACTAAAGCTAGATGAAATATCATTCTAGTGACTCAGCTTTTTCCAGTTTTAAATAAATTCAATAATGGAAAACATGGGAGTTTCTTTCCCACCCACCTTTTAAAATACGCAGGAGCCACCAACGAAGGTGTGTACTAGTGCAGGGCTTCAGGGTTGGTTGTGGCCCTGTGAGGACGTTGGACCCAAAGTAGGGTGAGGACAATGTCCTGAACACTTTCCTTCTTGCTGGGACACAATACCTGACTACTTAAGGGAGAGGTTTATTTTGCTTACAGTTTTTGGAAGTTTCAGTCCATAGTCAGCTGGCTCTAGGCAGCAGCAGAGTGGAGCAATAGCCTGGGTAGGAGAAAGCCCATCCAGGAAAGGGAGGAGCTGGGGATGAAGGGTGCTTCCGGGTCACAACTCCCAGTGACCCTTCCCTGACCAGGCCACACCTCCTAAAAGCCCATTTTAGCCCTTGAGCCCTGCAATTCAATCACCCTTCAAAAGCCCCATCTCTGCTGGCATGAGGCTTTGATCTAAACCATAACAGAGGGTAAGGAAGTGATGACTAGAGTGGTTTGGGGTGGGTTTCAGAACCCAAGAGGTGAAAAGGGCATCCATGTGCGCGCAGTGGCAAAAAGCCTGGTGCTACATGACCTAACAGAAACGTGACATCCAGGTGTGCAGCATTTTGTTGTTGCTGCTGTTAGTAGGACTTGAGCACAATCTTTGAACTAAGCTATATTACCCGCTCTTCTTAAATCTTACGTATTTATTGACTTGTGTTTGTGGTACCAGGGACTGGATTCAGGGCCCCACACTGAGCACAGCCCAGCCTCTTCCCCAACCCCATTTTTTTTTTTTTTTGACATGGTCTTGCAATTAAATTACTCTGGCTGGATTTGAATTTGTGATCTTTCTGCCTCAGCTTCCCAGAGCGCTGGGATTACATACCACCACTCTTTTATTAGTCAGCTTTCCTATTGCTGGGACACAAAACCCAATAGCCACAACTTAAAAGACAGTTTAGGTTGCTGTTTCTGAAGAACTGAGTACATAGTCAGCAGGCTCCAAAAATGTGATGAACAGAGTTGCTCTGTTCATGGTGGTGGGCTGCAGAGGGACAGCACCTGAGAAGGAGGGGCATGGGACCAACTGGCACCCAGTGCCCTGGTTCCACACTGGTACACCAGGAGTGCACTTCACCAAACCCCTCTGGTCAGCCCCAAGCCCCAAGCTGCTCTAGTTGACACAACCAAGATTAACCATCTATTTTACCAAGTGCTGGGATTACAAGTATGTGGCACTAGGGGCTGGGGATATGGCTCAGCAGCACAAGCACCTGCCTGGCATGCACAAGGTCCTAAGTTCAACTCCCAGTACTAGTGACAAGTATATGGCACTATGCCTGCCTGGGAACCAGTTTTTTACTGTTGGAAAAAGGAGTTGTAGTAGAAAAAGCAAGAGATTTACAATAAATCTTGTGGTGTTGAGTTGGAATTAAAGCCATTGAATTGCCTTTGTTACTGGGCATTGAACCCAGCCTTTGCACTGAGCTACCTCCTCAGCCCCCTTTTCAAAAATTCTGAAACAGAATCACACTGAGTTGCCAAGGCAGGACTTGAACGTGCAATACTCTTGCCTTGTCCTCACAAAATGCTGGAATTGTGTGTTTGTTGTTGCACCCAGGCCTGGCCTAGTTTTGACTATGTATCAACAGAGGTAAGCATGTATTCAGGTATATATTCTTGAGCTGTCTACTGAAGGCCTGGGCACAGGACCACAATAGCAGTGAGTGCCCTAAGCGCCTGGCTTAGTCTCTTTTTCCTAAACTTTTTTTTTGGGGGGGCGGTTCTTATAGTTTCTAAACACCTCTATGAGAAAACAGACTTGGGGGCAGTATTCATTCCAGACTGGACAGACAAAATACAAGATGAACCTGGAATAATTTGTTTTTGAAGTTCTCAAAGGGGTATGTCAAGAGGTTTCAGAAGTCAGTCTGAAGATGTTCCCATTGGCCAAATCTGGGAAAATACGGGCATTAAGATAACAGCAATGAGATGGGCATGGTAATCTCACTACTCTGGAAGGCTGAGGCAGGAGGATCTTGAATTTGAGTCTAGCATGGAAATTTAGTCTCCTAGTAAGACCTGGTCTCAAAATAAAACAACACAAAGGATTAGAGACTAGCTCAGTGCAAAGGTCAATTCTGAGTACTGAAAAACAAACTGAACCCAACAAAACCAAACCAAAAAACCACAATGGGCAGCCAGGTGTGGCAGTGCATGCTTGTAATCCCAGCACTCGCATCACTTTGAGTTCCAGGTCAGCCTGGGCTACATAAGCAGGTTCAAGGCCAGTCTGCATGACATAGTAAGGCCTTGTCTCAAAAACAAAAAATAAAAAAATCCAAAAGCCCCACAATGGATTATAATGATTGAATAAAACAAAAATCTAAACTGGGCCTGGTGGTACCTGTCTCTAATCCAGCCATCACAATCCTCTTACCCTCCCAAGTAGCTGGGATCATAGGTATGAACCTTGATGCCCAAATCTTATAAAACACTTACTAAAAGGAAAGTATCACAGGACACAAAGCAATGGGAAAAACATAGCATTTCTAATATTCTTGCTTCATATGAATAACCTGAACCAAATCACAAGGCAACACCAACACATCTCATTTGAGTTTGCTATATAGCCTGTGTATCTTAGTTACTTTTTTCTCATTGCTGGGACAAAACACCAGAAACCCAAAGTTAAAGAAGGAAAGGTTTATTTAGTTGCTTGTGGAGGTTTCAGTCCATAATCACCTGGCTCCAGGAAAGGGTGGCAAGGAAGTAGGGCAGCAGGTCAAGGTGGAGGAAGACAGCAAAATCCACAAGAGCAAAACGGGGAGCAAGCCCCTTTTGCTCCCTTACGTTGTAAGCAGGCCACCACCCTCTGTGGTGAGTGTAGCACTCACATCATCTCCCTGCCCTTCTCTTACACAGGCTCAGGGTGCCAACAAGGGAGGACCTTGGCCCCCTGCTGAGTCACTTAAACTTCTAAACTTATGTTGACACAATGTATCAACTATTACAGGTGATCTTGTTTTTTGTAGACATAGTCTGACTAAATCCTTAGTGTCCAAACTGGACTAGAATTTAAGATCCACCTGCCTCAGCATTCCAAAGTGCTGGGATTACAGATAAATGCCACCATATCCAGCTATCCCCAAATCTTAAATTTTTTGTTCTTTTCATCGTGTAAACAAGCATCCCTAGCTTTCTGAAATTTGAGTTATTGAAAAATGCTTATCCTGCCTTATTTTCACGCTTAGGTAAAATAATGAAGCAATTAAGAGAATATTTACTTACCTTTTCTTTGAGGCAACCTCACTGTGTAATTTAGGATGGCCCTGACTCACTATGTAGCCCAGGCTGGCCTCAAATTTGTGGTAACCTTCCTGCCTCAGTCTCTGGGTGCACTATGACACCTAGATAAACCTTTTAATACTTTAGATACACATCAGAAAGGGAACAATGTAGGAAAAATTCAGAATTATTTAAAATGGAGGCCAATAGTATTTAACAGGGATACCACATTTTGAAGCTTGTTCTAGAGAAAACTTCCTAAGACAGGATCTTTTCCAACTTGCTTTCTCCCGTGACTTAACAGGATCATTAGTCATCTTTTTATGTATGAACTGCAACTGCAAAGCCAAGATGCTAGAATTTGAAAATAATTTAATGAAACTTATTAGTTAAGGGACACATCATATGTAACAACCTCACCTGGAATAAATTTTTCTTTTTTGTGTGCTGGAGATCTAACTCCAGGACCTTATACATACTAAGCACATAGCAACCCTTGTCTCTCTTTTTTTTTTGGTGCTGGGGATCGAACTCACGACCTTGTTTGCCAAGCAGGCACTTATGCTGATGAGCTAAACCCCCAGCCCCTACCCTTGTTTGTTTGTTTGTTTCTTTTTTTTGTGGAACTGGGGACTCAGCCCAGGGCCTATGTACTGAACTATATCCCCCACCCCCACCCCCACCCCTTTTTCCTCTTGTATTTACTAATTTTCAGCCAGGTCGTGCTAAGTTGTTAGGTTGCCTGCTCTGACCTTGAATTTGTGATCTCAGCTTCCCAGAGTGCAAGGATTACAGTGAGCACCACACTAGGCTTTTGTTTTTAAATTCATTAATTCCTATGTAGGAAATTTCATTTATTAAAAAATTCAGTTACAAAATGACAAGAGAACTCAAAACAACTTGCAAAAAGCTTACGTTAATGTTACTGTGCTTCACAGATTAGACAAAACTGTGTATCTTTTTTTTTTTAAACCCATGATGGGACTCATGACCTTGCGTTTTCCAGGCAGGCGCTTATGCCACTGAGCTAAATCCTCAGCTGTTTATCTTGTTAATATAAAGTACATTTTCCGAGGTTCAGGGTTAAAACTGTTTGAATTTGTTTTTTCTTTGCTGTATTGGGGACAGAACTTTAGGCCTTGCACATGCCAGGGAAGCACTCTACCACTGGCCACACCCCAGTCCTTGCTTGAATTCTCTTTTTTGTTTCAGTTCAGGCTGGCACTGAGCTTCCAGTGATCCTTCTGCATTGGCCTCTACAGCTCCGGGACTACAGGCATATGCCATCAAGCCTGGCCCTTGTTTGAATTCTTGAACTGTCCAACATTAACAATGCACTATTTGTAGATATTCTTTAGGGTTTTTTTTTGGTACTGGGAATCAAATTCACAATCTCACACTTGCCAGGCAGGTGCTGTACCACTGAGCTAAATCCCCAGCCCTCAGATACTCTTTTTAAAACACGTGAAACACAATGAGCTTGAGTGTGGCAGGAGCAGGTGCCTCTCAGGTGGTACTGGGCAGAAGTGGCTTTCGGTATTTGCACTGAATCCAAACCCGGTACATTGTTAATTGTTTTCCTCGGTTCACCTGCAATCGGCGATCCACCAGATTCTGTACCTTTTCCAGTCCTGCAGTAGTGAAAAGTGTGTCCAGTTCATCTAGTTTGGAAAGAGAAAAGAAAAAAAGGCATCTGTCAATTGCTTCTCATGCTAAAGAGGAGGTGAGACATGTTGCCAATACACTTTTTTTTTTTGGTACCAGGGATTGAACTCATGACCTTGCACTTGCCAGGTAGGTGTTTATGCCGCTGAGCTAACTCCCCGGCCGGCCTCCATTATGCATTTTTAGTGGCCTTAGCAGAACTATTTGGTGATTTATGTAGTAGTGGCTTGGTAACAGCAAGTTAATGGCCAGGTTGAGGAAACTCTTTGAAGGGTGGTCTGGAGTCCAAAGGTTTTTTAATGAAGTTTTATGTATACTTTTTCCTTTTTTTTTTTTTTTTTGTAGTACTGAGGATTGATGATAAGCAAGAGCTCTATATTCCTATTCTCTTTAAAAAACAAAAAAACTGTACACAAAAACCTCTATGTTTATCTATGAAAATAATTTTTAGGAGCTTCATTGTTTTATGCAAAGGTTCAAAGTATGTAACTCAATGAAGAAACCAAGAATGGAGCATTCAAGAAGCACTGTGGGAAGACGACACCCTGGACAGGTCAAGCAACCGAGGGAACAGTACCGGGCTCCTCACTGATGCAGCTGCACCTAATGCACTGCCTGTGTCCAGGCAAACCAGCTTGAACTGGAGATGAGTCTTGCCAGATAAGCAGGTTCCCACTTTTGGATAAAGCAAAAGAAAGGAGAAAAGAAAGCCTTGAACTGAAAGCCAGCACAAGCTCTGGCTGTCAGGGCCCTGAGAGCAGATCAGAGCGGCTTGGGGGCCATGAGTTGGAAAAGTGTGGGGAACCACGGAAGAAAGGCTGCTGCAGAAGGGAAGGTGGGGCCAGATGATTTTCCTTGTGAAACACACTGAGAACACAAGAACTGGTCATTTGCGGACCTTTAGCATAAATAAAGATCATGTTTTTCATACCTTGAGTGAAGAAGTAAACTCTGGTGCCATCACCTCTCACATAGAAATTTCCAGATAGACACTGGCCTGCAGAATAACATTATAAAAATCAGAGAAACTTTAAAACATGTCTTTGAATTTCATCACTAATCAAACTGCATCATGATATTGAGTTCTTGGGGGGAAAAGAGACTCCTTCATTGGTTACATTTAGTATTCTGCAGGAGTCTGTATCTTCTTCTCTTAAGAGGGAATGGCGCTTTGGAGAAAAGCAGCTAAGTGGGAATAACCAACTTGAGTGTCAGATAATGTATGTGAAGAACAACTTGTTTTTATTATCCCACTACTGGGTTGAAAAATGGCATAAACTTTGTTTAAAAACAACAACACAAAACAAAACAAAAAACCCACAAACCATAGGGATGTTAAGTTCAACACAACCACTATGACTGTTTTGGTGACTCTTCTCTCGGATGTCTTTCTACGTGCTCACACACACATTCAATGTAACTGGCTGTTTTTATCACGGCTGCACCTTTCCACCTGCTAACCACCCTGGTCTTACAACCTGGCATGTAATTAAAGAATGGAAAACTTTCCAAGAGCTGGGAGGTTGAAGTAGGAGGATCTCAGCCCAGTGTGAGCTACTTACCAAGACCCTGTCTCAAAATAAAAAACATAAAAAGGTCTGGGCATGTAAGTCATTGTGGAAGATGTGAGTTCAAATCCCAGGATGGAAGTGGGAAGAACAAGGCCATACAGTTTTATATTTCTACCACAAATGGAGAAGTACACTTTTTACTTTGAGCTAATTAGCAGAAGTATGAAGAAGAATCAACTCTTTATCTTCCTTGAAGTTTTATTTACTGGTCATTTAGTTATGCTCTTTTGTGAACTGTATTTGGAGTGGGCTACTGGGCTTTTCTTTATCAATTTCATGACAGACCTTTGAAAAGACAACAGTCTATCTACTGCATACAGTGAAAATAGCTTTTCAATCTGTCATTCATCTTTCAAAATTTTTTTTTTCCTGGGGACTGAAGCCAGAATTTTACCCACTGTCTTCAAATTTTGTTTACTTATTTAGAGTTCTGGGAATTGAACGTAGGGCCTTGTGTATGCCAGGCATATAGTCTACCACTAAGCTATACACCTAGTCCTCTTGTAACTTTTTTTTTTGGTCTTCGTGAGACAGGGTCTCATTATGCTGTTCAGGCTGGCCTTGAGCTCACTTTGTAGCTCAGAATGGCCTTGAACTCGCAGCCATCCTCCTGTTTCCGCCTCCCTAGTGCTGGGATTACAGGCATGCACCACTATGCCTGACTTCTCTCTTGTAACTTTTTAATGGTGTCTTGTCGTACAGCATGTAAAATTACTTATGCAATCAAATGCCTTTCTGAAAATAGCACTTCTAAAGTTAACCGTCATCCCTTGCTGTAGTCTTTTTCTGCTGACCTGAATATTGATGGCAAAACTATCATTTTGATTACTGTGGCAAAATACCTTTTTTAAACCGAAGCTGAGCCATGTCATAGCGACCATAATCTCGTAGAAGCATCATCCCTCCAGACTTCAGAAGCCTGCTCAGCCTGTTTATAGCTTTTTGCATCCTGTAGAACAAGGAAGATTAGGTTTCCTGAGGTACAGGGTTCCTTTTCACTAGAGCATATCCCGCCCCCCCAAAAAAACCCAAAGGACTTCCTAACTCTGATACCCCAATCCTGAAACCATAGCTCCTCTGCCTTGGTTAGGGTAGTCAAGAGAGCCCCAAAGACAACCTGCTTTGGGAACATTCTGCTATTACTCTGGCTCACTTTCTTCTGGTCTTGTGACCACACCTGCCTTGGGATCTGGGAACCCTGGTCATTCAGTATGTGGACTGCTAGTGACTTATCTGCTGCCCCACTAGATTGGAGCTCTTTCGATGCAGACTGCTTTGCTTCTAGAATGCTGAGATTGCAGGCGTGCACTACTATACCTGGTTTAAATGAATTTTCAATTGATGTAGTGATACAATCAGCATGCAAATGAATACTACAGGTAGAATGCTTTTTCATTTATTTACTTCTGTACTTCTGAGACAGGGACTTGCTATGCAGTTCAGGCTGGCCTTGAGCTCACTTTGAGGCCAGACTAGTCTCAAACTTGCAATTATCCTCCTGTCTCAGCCTCCCAAGTGCTGGGATTACAGGTATGTGATACCATGCCTGGCCAGGTAGAGTGCTTTATATGTGACTTCAGTTTCTACTGGCAAGGCTACGTTTTGGATCCAGAATGTTCCCCAAAGGCCTACATATGGCTTGGTCCCTGGCATGGCACTACTGGAATGTGATAGAACCCTGAAGATACAGGGCCTAGGGGAGGTCACCAGGCACTGGGCATGTGATCTTGAGGGACTGTGGGATCCTGCTTCCTTGCTCTTCTCTTTTTTTTGGGGGGGTACTGGGGATTGAACTCACGACCTTGCGCTTGCAAGGCAGGCACTTATGCCAGTGAGCTAAACCTCCGGCCCTTCCTTGCTCTTCTCTTTGCCTCCTGGCCATGAGGTAGTATGTTTTACCCCCCACCCCCACAACATGCTGCCTTGTTGCAGGCCTAAGAGCTCTAGGGCCAAATAATTGTAGAATGTAGCTTAGAAACCCAAAGCCAGAATAAGCCTTTTTCTCTTTGTAAGTTAATTAATTCAGACATTATAGTGATAGAAAGCTAACATATGCAGTATTTTTCAAAAATCACGATATAGAATTAAGCACTCATATACAGTTTGTACACGTTATAAACTTTCAAAAATATTTCAGTGTCCTAATATCCCTGTTAAGTTAGATGACTTTGATGCTAAAGAAGTAGGCTAGATAAGAGAACTAGGTCAACCATTTCGAGCTCCAACCTTGTGGAGACAGGAGTGGGTCCCTGTCATCTTTAGTCACGTGACCTGATTTTCTGATACCTGCTTATCTTGACCTCTAACACTAATTACTTCAGACCCTTAGGCGCTGACATTCACAAAGTAGACAGCTGGCTTTGGGGGTTTTTTTGAGACAGGGTCTCACTATGTAGTCCATGGTGGCCTCAAACTCGTGGTGATTTACTTGCCTCAAAGTAGAAATTTGAAGTCTCTGAGAAACTGTACTAATCCCAGAGTTTTGGTGTGTGGTATGTCTAGACCACTGGTGCATGCCAAGTCTCTTACCTCTGCCCTGATTCACTTCAGTAGTGTCAAAAGCTTGTCAGGGAGTGGTTAATAGTGCCCGAATTTCTCTGATTCTACTGCCTTGAGACAGTTTCATGGACAGCAGTACATGAGTTCTGAGGTTGGTCTTTCTCTTCTTTTTTTAAAATGAGATAAGGTCTACTTTATATTGTCAGGTTGGCCGCTGTAACCTTCTTGCCTCAGCTTCCTCAGTAGCTAGAACTATACGTGTGCGCCAGTGGGCCTTGGGTTTTTTCACTTTGTGTATGTGGTATGAACTGAATCCAGGGCTCCACCTGCTAAGCAAGTCCTCTCTCACTGAGCCATGCCCCCCAGGTCCCTGCACATAAGGTTTAATATCTTTTAAGGTATATCATTTGTCTTCCCTTTTATGGAAATCTGGTTTTGTGGAATTCTACCTCAGTTTTTCAGTTCGTTCTTTCTTCTTTTCTTTTCTTTCTTTCTCTCTCTCTCTCTCTCTCTCTCTCTCTCTCTCTCTTTCTTTGACAGGGTCTTGCTATGTAGTTCAGGTTACACTATGTAGGCTGACCTATTTGCAGTGATCCCCCTGCCTCGTCTGTCTCCTGAGTGCTGGGACTGTAGGCATGCGCCACCATGCCCAGCTTGTACTCGGTTTCTGAAAAATTTATGCTTCAGAAAATTCCAATGTAAGCCGGGAGTGGTGGCTCACGCCTGTAATCCCAGTGCTTGGGAGGCTGAGGCAGGAGGATCGTTGCGAGTTTGAGACCAGCCTGGGCTACCAAGTGAGCTCAAGGTAGCCTGAACTGCATAGCGAGACCCTGTCTCAAAAAGACAAAAACAAAAACAAAAACAAAAAAAAAGAAAATTCCAGTGTAAATTCTGTACTGTTAATAAGCTTGTTTTATTTCAGGTACTTACAAGGCCAATAAGGAGATACTACTTAACAACCCTGATACCCACTGCTTGGAAATAGCAGGCTTTTAGGTTATCACACACACACTAAATTATAGACTACTCTTCCACCACAGTGCCAAAGAGAAGAACTAGGCTTGAAGGTAACTGAAACAGAAGGCAAATGTCCAGACTATACATGTTATGGCTTATCTATGTCTATTAGAACATAAAGGAAACACTTTTTATTTAGACACCTTACTTCAAGGTATCTGACCAAAGCTTTGTTTTTGTTAGGCTATTAGTTAAGGGACCTAAAACTTACTTCTCTGGAACAACTGCTGAAAGAACAAATATGAGAACGATGATATCAATACTGTTCTCAGGCACAGGGTAGCTTTGATCTTCATCACAAAGATCATGAACAAAAGCAAAACAGCGAGACGGATCATATTCTGAGTTTGTCTGTAGATAAGTAGAGACAAGTGAGTCAGAAATGGAAAAACACCCCAGAGAACAGTTGCTCTTGCTTAAATGTCATCTGCTGCTCCTTCTAGCAGAGGAACCAATTTCTAGTTATTATAGCACAAGATTTTCTAGGGGGACTTACGGGGTAAGAACCAGATTAACCCAGGGAAAATCCTGTAGAATCTATGTGGTAATTTTAAAATTGAATATTCTAACTTCTTTAACTCTAATTTCTGTCATAATGATGTATGGATTTAGTAAAGCAAATGATCAGCAACGAATAAAGCTTTGCAAGGGGGAGACAAACTACATTTAACATGCATGACTTAAAACAACTCTCAACTACAGAATATTACACAAGTTACAGAAATCTCTAGGATAAACCATCTCTCTAGATATAAAAAAAATTAACCTAAACTTTGTTACTATATAGTTAAGGAGGTAAGCCTTGGAATTCACTTGGTCTCTATTTTCTCCTTTTGGTTGGGGCATTAAGACAAGATCTTGCTATGTAGCTCAGGCTGCTTTGAACTCACTATATATAACCCATGCTGGCTTGTAGCAATCCTCCTGTCTCAGCCTCCTGAGTGCTGGAACTATAAGCATGTGCCATGACTCCCAGTCACTCATCAAGTCTTGAGCTACAGTGATTTAGAAAGATACAGCTACCAATTGTTGAGCTTCTGTGCCAGAAGCAGCATATATTATAGCAACAGATACATTTTATGGCAGCTTCCCTAGTCACTTCCTACTTCTACAAAAACGTGACTTTGTTCATTGGCCAAAGCACAGTCAAATAGAGCAGGTAAGATTTATGAGGTAGCCTCTGGGGACTTTGTAATTGGGTCAGCCTTACTGGTGAGGCTCTAAATGAGGTGGACTGGTATGGGACTGGGAGAAGCAAGCATGTCAGGATCAAGCGCAAATGCAGTAAATCCTACTACAAAAGATGGACTAATAAAACAACAAATGGGTACCTGGCAGTGAGAGGTCAGCACCATCAGCCTGAGGGTGCTGTGACAACAGGGGTAGCGCCACCTTACCCAGCCCTTCTTTCCTTGCTATGTGAAACCTTTCAGGCCTTGGCTACACATTATACCTTTAAGTACTATGAACTGCCCTTTATTGCTTGCTTACCTTTGTAGCTTATCCCTGACTAAGCCAAAGCATTTTTTTCCCTTGCAGGGACGGTCTGCCTGTGTAGCCCAGGCTTGCCTGGAACTCACACCAATTGTCTTGCTTCAGCCTCCTTAAATGCTGGGATTGCAAGCATGGGTCACTACACCCAATCCCCATCTTTTTTTTAGAGACTGGCTTTCACTAAGTGGCTAAATCGCCTAGGCAACTTAGTTTGGGAAGTGGGATTATATGAATCATCTCATTTTTTAAAAAATCAGTACCAGGGACCAAATTCATGAATGCATGCTTGCAAGGCAGGCGCTTATACCTTATACTGCTGAGCTAAATCCCCAGCCCCGAATCATCTCATTTTAATCCTTAAAGTCAGTTTGGAGACATCAAGAACCCTGCAGAGGTCTACAGTTGAGTGCATGGCTCTTTCTTCCACCTTGCTTCAGTAAATCTTTTACTTTCAGTCCACAATACAGGAACATAGTGATTTTGATTTTTAGGAAACCACCTTTTCCTCTAATTAGTAAGAATTACTAATAGGAGCCACTTACTTACCTGGACTAGTTCTATAGCTGTGGAAGAAAAATCACAACAATAAACAAAGAGGCCTGGGTCACTGAAATGGGTAGAAAAGAATAACAGAAGAGTTAGGTTACAAACTGAACTGTATCTACTGCCTTCATTGTGTAGTAGCCAAAATATTAAATGATAAAAATAGTGTACCATTCATTCAAAGAAACTGTCTGTTAGAATATATGATACTTTAGTTAAAACCTTTTAAAACCTTCATCTCCCTTTAGACTCTGTACCTATAACTACTGTAATACTAGTTTTTTCAAATGATTAAAGAGTTTCAAAGTAACCTTTTCTTGGTCCACTGAAATTTACTTTGCCTTCAAATCTAACCTTGCTGACGGAGCCATGAGTATCGTTCTGTCACTCTTCTCCCAGAGCTACTATGGCACTTTCTCCATGCTCGAAACCCAGCTCTGTTTACCTGCCTCACCTTACAGTGAAGTGATAGCAGCAATTACATCTTTCACTTATTTGTTCATCAAATTCTGACTGTTCATTAAGTGCTGGATGTTATCCCAGAAACTGGGGAGGCAAAGAGGCACAGGGAAAAATCCCAGGGCTTATTTTTCTTGTCTCTAATGTGTAGCAGGAGCCTTAGGATGGTAGCAATATACAAAATGTTAAATTGGTATCAATAACTATTAGACTGGTTTCAAGTAGGAAACATGTTTATTTAGAAGACTTCAAAATATAAAACAACCTGTAGCTCTAGAATTTAATAAAAAAAAAAAAAGTTAGGGATCTCTGACAGAAGGTAACCATTAAGTTAAGAAAAGAAACTTGGAAAGATTGCAGTGACTGCATAGGTATACAATTGGACTGCATTAATTGGAGTTTTCTAGAGATTTCTGACCTAGAACCCCAAGAAAATAAACTAGCAGAAATGAAAAGAGGACATTTTGAGCAGGTACAGAGTCAGAAAAAGACATAGAGAGTATACTCAGTTTATTGAGGGATAAATAACAAGACATACTTCCTAGGATATAATCCTGCATAAGGTTTTACAAACTATGGTAAACAAAATGAAACTGATTCACAGGCAGTAGAAAGCCTGTGTCAACTCTAAAGCAAGTATATTATATCAACAGTGAATTGTAATAAGGTAATCTAATCTTAAATGGCATAATCTAGGGAATTAGAAAATGAGGTTACAAATCCAGTTCTGTTCACAGCTTATTATATGACTGTAGGATCATTTAACCACACTGGATCAGCTTATTCATTTATAAAATGGGCCAAAAAATAAAGGGCCAAAATTCTATGTTCTAAATTTTTTCTCAGTTCTAAATTTTTGTACTTCTATTAAATATTTAGTTGCCTTGGTGGTAAGTAAATTTCATAGGCTCAATCTCCAGCACTGCAAAAATAATAAAATAATCTGAATTAAAAAAAAAAAAGTGGCACAACCAGAATGCAGGGGTGGCTCAGTGCTAGAGCACTCTCCCAGGATGTTTCTTGCCTACCAAAACACTGGGTTCAATTCCCTAGCACCAAATAACAAAAGGCACAAGTGAGTTCTGGAGATGATGCCATCGCCATTCACTTTTATCCTCATTGATACTTTTTTATTTTACTTTGAGACAGGGTCTCACCAAGTTGCCCAGATTGGCATGAAATGTATAATCATCCTGCTTCAGCCTACTGGAAATACAAATGATGTGTCTGAGACTGTAATCTTTGAAGGAAGTCATGTTCCTATTTGACGTGGCTTGCTAATAACGTACATCGTATGTAAAGACCTTCATGTAGGTCAGTTTTCTGCTGGGCATGATGCAGCATGCTTATGATCCCAGTACTCTAGGAAGCTGAGGCAGGAGCATCACAAATTCAAGCCTATCCTGGGCTACCTAGTGATTTAGCAAGAACTTGTCTCAAAATAAAAAATTAAAGGGGGCTGGGGCTTTTTGAAGGCCACGGGTTTATTGGGGAGGAAAAAAACATCAAGTTTTTTCAACTTTATCACAGGAGTAATGACACCCTAGCCACTGATGGTTCCTCACAGAGGGAGAGAGTAAAAATGCAACTGTAACAAGTGTTACTATTTTAGAAGCTTTTTCTTGTGCATGTCCCTGGGGATCAAAATTAGGGCCTTGCACACACCATGCAACTGCTCTGCCACGGAGCTATAGCCCCAACCCCCACCCCAATTAATTAATTAATTAACCAAAGTGCTGGGGATTGAACCCACATATTTGTGTGCACCAGGCAAGCATTCTACCACTGAGATATACTTCCCAGTCCTGGTAACAGATTTTAAATCTCATTAAATTCCCTGACAACAAAGACAACATATACAGCATTAAATAACCTATAAATGAATAATGTAGAAATCTAAATCCCTTGTAATCTGTACTTCTTGTTGATTACTATTGATAGTTTGATATAGGAAGTTTTTTTGTTGTTGTTGTCATTTTTTAAGACAGGGTCTTACTATAGTTCAGGCTGGCCTTGGATTCACTATGTATCCCAAGTTGGCCTCAAACTTGTGGTGATCCTCCTGCCTCAGCCTCCCACATCCTGGGATAACAGGTATGTGCCATCATTCCAGGCTCTGCTATAGTAAAAGGTTTTCTTTTCTTTTCCTTTTTTTCCCCTTCCCTGAGACAGTCTCCCTATGTAGTTCAGGCTGGCCTCAAACTCATATTGATCCTCTGGCCTCAGCCTCCTAAGTGTTGGGATTATAGGTGTGTACCACCATGTCTGACTGATACAGTAAGAGTTTTTTAAAAACCCAAAACTACTTTTCTCCTCTTTGCAGTCACATAAATTTAACAACATGCTGTACTTACTTGTTAGTTTGTAAGATTGGAAAGACTGTGTTTCCCACACCACAACCAACCTGCAGATAGAAATAAACTCTTAATCACAGAATCTATTATAACTAATTCCCTGAATATATGTAATCAATAACCAACAGTAATTAACCTTGTGTAATTATATTAAGGTGTAGTACTTAGGTATTTCCTTTTTTTAAAATGGTACTAGGGACATGCCCCAAGGCCTCAAGCTTGCTAGGTAGGCATGCACTGTACCCACTACCTACAACTCTTTGTCTTGACCTCAAGGACCCGTAAGGAGACAACCACAAAAGGGGGGTTTCGATCTAGAAAAAGACATGGGCCCTGTCTTCACTTTTTGAGTTCTGGCAAATGGTCCTATAAATGAAAATTTTTTTTTTTTTTTTTGAGACAGGATCTCACTATACAGTTCAGGCTGGTCTCGAACACATGGCAATCTTTCTGCCTTAGTCTCCTGAGTGCTGGGATTATAGGTGTGTGTTGCCACACCTGGCTCAAAATGAAATATTTCTTTACTGAGCTCTGTTATTGGAAAAACATATCAAATTGAAAAGTGTAGAAGAAGAGAAGCATGGTAATCTTTTTTAAATAGAGCACCTGCATGGGGTAATAAAAACCATAACAATGTACTGAGTGCTTACTATGTACCAGACATTGTTCTTATCCATTTTTTTCACATTATCTCCATCTTAGCAAGTATTACTACTTTTTGGGGTGTACTGGGAATCGAACTCAGAACCATGCACTTGCCAGGTAGGCACCTGTGCCCTGCGCTATATCCCCGGAGCCATCTAGGCAATTATTCTTTTATCAATATTGGGAATTGAACTCACCACTGTGCACTTGCAAGGCAAGTGCTTATGCCGCTGAGCTAAATTATCCTCAGCCAATCTTAGTAATTATGAAGTGGAGGGGCTTGTGCAAGATCACACCAGAGGGGTTGTGTGCATGATGTGACAGTTTTAACTCTACTACTGGGACAATACAATGAGGTTACCTCAAGTATTCGGTAGGTGGCTGAGGATCCAGGTAATCTATCAGCACAAATTTGCAGGTGACTCAATTTCTGAGTGACACTCTCTCCCTCAGGAGGTGTCTGTGTTTTATGTCCCAGGCCTGTTGAAGAACACTTGGGCTGTTCTATTGTTAAACCAGGTCCATCCTCACTGTTTTGATAGTCAGAAATTTCATCTTTCTTGTTCTCCAAGAGCGAATCCTTCAAGTGATTTTGGTTTGGAGTAGGTGCCAGCTCAGGAAATTCCGTAAAAAGCCAGTGTCTATCCTTGAAAAATCCATTTTCATGAATTTTGTAGAAGTCATTCCAATATTTATGGGCATTAACCTCATAATCGACTGTAAACATTCAAGAATTTTTATTAGTTTCAGAAACTTACTTGTATCTAATGTCAATTATCCTGCTTCAAAGACACATTAGCTCCAGTTATTACTCTCTTCCTGCACTAATGTTTAGAATTTGGTCACGTCCAATCTAGTTTCAATGCAACTTTTAAGCAAAGTGTAAGTAATATAAAAAGTACATCCTCTAAAGTGATCAACCGATCACGCGGTTGCCACCAACACGGTTCAAATTCAACCAGCCGAAAATACTTTTGCCTAAATAAAACCACAAATACCCCTAAAACAAAACCAAAGAACTCTCAATGTCCGGGTAAGATTTTGTTTAAAAAGCCACCCTTTTCCCACGTCTCTTGTCCCCTTCCTCTCCCGTTCGGCGTCAAGCCAGTAACAAAGAACCTTGACAGCCGCAGTTCACTGGGCTCTCTGGGAGGTGTGTCCAGTCCTACGCTGGCCGTCGACTCCCTGAGGTCCCACCTGGGCGCACCTTGTTTCTCGTGGCACACGCGCTGGGCACTGTTCTCCTGCACTTTCCTCTCTGCCGCCGCAGCCTGCTCTTCCGTCCACTCCACATTGTCCCTGGGAAAAACAAACGTGCAGCTTAGGGGCCTCACATCTCTGCTGCGGGCAGTGTGTGCAGCTGGCTGCGGAGCGCCTCTCCTCCGGGAGGAGAGCACCGCCGGTAGGGTAGTTGCCAGTGGCCCAGTGGCCCAGAGCTTCTCAAAGCGCTCAGGAGCGGCAGGACCGAGGCGAGTTGCAGGTCTGGCGAGGGGCAGGGCAGTTACCAGGCATTGTGGCAGAAGACACGCGACGGATCGCTCAGGAAGCGGGTTCCGAACTGCTCCCTCTTCCTGACCTGCGCTGCAGGATACCCCTCCGGGCACGGACCAGCCATGCCACCGGAGCCGGAAATGCCTTCTCGGCGGTCACGCGAGCACTTCCGGCTGGACGCCCCGCCTTTTCCGGAAGGTGCGGCCTCTGGGCGGGAAAAGAGGTAGGAAGGGCTGGGCCGCTTTGGGTGCCGGTCCAGGCTGGCTCTGGGTTTACACCTAGGAGCTACATTCCCAAACCTTAAAAAAGAAAACGCTTGTCACGAGACAGATTCTTGCTAGTCACTAAATTGCCCAGGCAGGGCTCCAGCTGGCCGTCCTCCTGCCTCAACTCCCAGAATGCTGGGATTACCAGTGTGCACCATCACGCCTGGCTAAAGCAGAAAACGTTTTAAGTCTTTTCCAAGAGATAAGGATATTTAGACTCACTGTGGAGCTGATAGAAGAGAAGGTAGCAAGCAACCGGAGAAAATGGCAACTGCTCAGCTTCTGTAGTCAGCTATTCACATTTTATGCTTTTTGCTGTGGTCAGGATTTTAGGGGATGTGAAATGAATTCCAAGAAATTTAGGTTTAACCATCAACTCAAATAAACAAGTTTAAAAAGTTGTATAATCATCTGCGTTTTTAGTCAGCCATGGCTGGGCTTAATTAGCACAGTCAAGACTACTGTATTCACCTAGTTTGTAATATTAATACATTTTCAGCCTTACATTTCTGTTTCTATTATTACCTCAAAATATAGCAGAAAATGTGCTGTTTAAAGTTGGTTGAGAAGACATTCAAGAGATGTATTGCATATTTAGAAAGAAAGGAAAGGGTTATTTAGGTAGTGCAGAGCTAGGCAATAGTACATTGATATTCCATTGCAGATTGATTGATTGATTTTGCGGTATAGGGGATTGAACTCAGGACCTTTGCATTTACCTACATATCCACCCCTTTTAAAATGTCTTGTTTTTGAGCCCAGGCTGGGCTCAAATTTGTGATACTTCTACCTCAGCTTCACAAAGTATAGTACTGGGACATGCACCATCATGTTTGGCTTCATTGTACATACTTTTTATAAGTAAAAGTAAGGGTACAAATGACATTACTAGCCAGGCATGGTGGTGCATTCCTATAATCCCAGCACTCAGGAAGGTGAGGCAAGAGGATCATTCTGAGTTCAAGGCCAGCCTGGACAACAAAGTGAGTTCAAGGACAGCCTGGACTACATAGTGAGACCCTGTCTCAAAAGAACCCCCCCAAAAAACAAAAATGTACTATTCCCACCAAAGAAGTGGGAACAAGCTGTAAGCTCTTTGACTATGAAGAAAAAGATGTGTTAATTAGATAGTGAAGAACATATACTTTAAAGACAAAATACTTTCATCATTCTCATGATCTTTTGAGACGTTTTGAACAAAAACTTTTCCAAAAACTAAGTATGAGAATTGCTATCAATTCTCAAGGCCAGTTCTTTGTAGATATGATGGCTGATTTATATTTGTTTTTAATATGTAAGGCCCCCACTAAAAGCTATGTGTTCCCTTTCAGCAGTTTCACCACATATTTTCTTGCAGAAAGCTGAATCTCTGTCTTCTGTTAAAATGAGTGTATTAGTTTCAATAATTGGAGCTATTCAAAATGTTCAGCCCTTGGCTCTTTTTTTGTGAAATACTTTTTAAAAAGTATTCTAAGTGTGACTTTATATAGTTATCTCTGACCTGTAAAACTTTTTTTTTTTTTTTGCATCTTTTGATGCTTCTAATACAAGTTTTTAGAAGTTTGGAAAGAGATGGTTGTTTTCTTGGGTCAGACTTCATACTACACTTCCAGAGGAGCTGAGGGTCCCTCTGCTGGTGAATAGTGATAACTTTTAGTTCAGTGAGTGGCGTGGTTTCAAAGCTAAAGGTTAATTTATGAACTCATTCTGGATTATTCCTTTGGGTGTTTTATACTTTTCTTTCAGTTTCAGTAAGTGAGACTTCTGGCTGTTTAAGTATGTGCCATGGAACTTAAACCTGGGAAAGGATCCTTGTATCCTAATTTGCTCTACTTGAGGTTTCAAAGGACCTAGACAGCCTTTTAGTAGCCCTAGAAATTGTATAAACTGGTTTAACAACTTTAAAAGTAGTTTGTGTTTTTCCTGTTGCAAAGTGGATGTTTATTCTACAATACGTAGAAGATTCAGATAAGACGCAGGAAAGTATTCCGCCATGCATTTAACTCATTAACACTTTGTTTTTATATCCTTTCTTTCAACCTTTTTCCTCCTAATTTATATAAACAGATGTCATATTAAAAGAATTTTAGAACTGTTTGTGATCTTTTTGTGGGTGTGTGCTGAGGATTGAAGCCAGGGCCTTCATACTGAGCTACATCCCCAGCCTTTTCTTTTCTTTTTTATCTTCTCTTTTTTGTACCAGGAATTAAACTCAGGACCTCACACTTGTCAGGCAGGCACTTATGCTGCTGAGCTATATCCCTGGCCCAACCCTTTTTATTTTCTGTTTTGAGATGGATTCCCACTCAGTTGCCCAGTCTGTGGATAAACCTGTGGTCCTCTGTCCTCATCCTTCCAGTGTTGTGCCACCACACCTCAGGTTTGTCCAGACTTTTATTTTTTAAAGTTTTTACTACTACATGTTTGCCCATGTGTGCATTGTTATCTGCATCCTACTTGGCAGCTACCACCTACCATTAACAAGATTTAGTATCTTTTCTAAATTTTGAGACAGGGTCTTGCTAAATTGCCTAGGCTGGACTTGAGCTCTCAATCCTCCTGGTTTGTCTTCCTAGAGTGCTGGGACTGCAGGCATGTGCCACTGATCCATAGCTTGTAACTTATTTTTTAACTTGATTGTGAATATTATTTTGTCATTTGTGATATTCTTTTACAGTATCATTGTAATGGTCTCTGGTATTGCTTTATATAACTGTATCATGATATACTGAACATTTAAGCTACTTTTAAGTTTCTTACCCAGGGGAGGTGATTATGCACCTGTAGTTCCAGCTACTTGGTAGGCTGAGGCAGGAGGATGGTTGAGCCAAGTTTGACACCAGCCTGACCAACAGAGTGAGAATACTTTTGGCCTTGGACTCTAGCGGATTCTCCTGCTTCAGCCTCCTAGAGCGTTATGCGGTTTAGGCCGGCCTCAAACTCATGGCTATCCTCCTGCCTCAGTCTGCTGAGTAATGGAATTTCAGGCATGCACCACTACCCCTGGTTCCTTTTCTTCTTTCTGGATCATGTTTTTCTAGAATAATGTTTAAAAAGATTTGTTCTTTTATGGCAATTGGGGTAGGAGAGTTGGTGGTATTATTCCCTAAATTGGACAGTTTATTGTCATCTGCTTTCTCTGTCTTCTTTCACAAACATTTGAAAACTGAATTTCATTTACAGTTACTCAAAACTCAGATGTTTATTCCCTCGGACCTCAGCATGCATATTTTTTTTTCCTGCCTGCTGAGGTCTGGTACTTTTATGCCAGGTGGGGGCAGCAGGTCACAACTGGAACTAACAGCATGCTGTCCACTGACTTGTGAAGATTTAGGAAAAAGGAAACCATTTTATGAGTTAAGCTTTTTTACTGGTTGGAATGCAAAAGATGTCAAAATTTCCAGCTGCTAAGAATGTCCTGGAGTAAAGCAAGAAACCATAATTTTGATAATTATGAAAAAGTAGTTTTCGATGAGCTGTTTAGAAAATGTAGAGATTTCATTGTTGAAACCCTTTGAAACTTTTCCATTTTCTTTTTCTTTCTGTCTCTAAGTCACATTCATTGTTATCTGATGAGGAAAAGAATCCAGAGTGGGGGTAGGAATTTCTGCTCATATAGGCATCGTACAACCTTAAGTCCTTAGGAGAAAGTAATTCTTGGCAAACATTCCAGGACCATGTATAAGTAGAAAAAGTGTCATAAAAAGACTCATTTTTAGTTTCTATTCCAATCAGATCTCCTCGTATCTTCTGCCAGAGGTTGAGCATTCCTTTCTGGTGTTCAAGGGCAATTCCTAAATGATAACTATCTGTAGCTCTCTTTGCCTGCAACAAGAGAACAGAAGTTTTACCTGCTTATTTGAAGATAGTTTACCTGTTATTTGAATATGTTACATCATGGCTTGTGTCTAGATGTCCCTCCAAAGCCTCATGTAGTCATAGTGCAACTTTTCAGTGGTGACTGGATCTAGAGTGTGTGCATTGGAATTGACTCATGATGCAATGCTAGGATTAAGGATGTAAATTCTACTTGCTCATAGGGACTAACAGCATGGTATCTACTGATGTGTAAAGACTTAGGGGTAAAGGAAACCCTTAGGATATAAGGCACAAAAGATGTAAGGATAAGATATAAGGGACAGAAAGAGGGTCCCTGCCTTGTTTCTTGCTTGTTTTTGCTGTCTTCCACCTACCATGAACTGTATCTTCTCTTCAGTGGCCTTCTGCAATGCTACCCTGCTTTAGAGCCAGCAAACTATGGACTGAAACCTCTTCAAACTGTAAGCCAAATAAATCTTTCCTTGTTTGAGTGTTGGATATTTTGTCTCAGAAACGAGAAAAGTAACTAAGATAGTCATCAAAAAATACAAAGAATATTTAAATTTTTACAAATGTATTACAATGAAAGATACATTGCCATCAATCCCCCTCAAAATACTCACCTTTGTTTCCAATATACTTATTTCATTGTTCTTGCTGTTTTCTGAAGCAGTTCAAAAAGTCCTGTTTTGTTTTATTTTGTTTTTTGTCTTTTTGGCACAAGTTCTCACTATGCAGTTCAGGCTGGCCTTAAGCTCACTATGTAGCCCAGGCTGGTCTTGAACTCACAATGATCCTCCTGTCTCAGCCTCCCGAGTATTGGGATTATAGGCATGCGCCACCACACCCAATAAAGAAGTCCAGTTTTGTGAATGTCTTTAGTTGCACTATTGTAGCTACTTCAATGTCCTAAGTCAATTTAAAGATTTTACCTTTCAAGGTCATTTTGACTTTGGAGGATATCACAAAGTTGCGTGAGGCCAGATCTAGATAAAGTAGATGAAGTAGATGAAGATATACTGCAGTGTTTTTAAAAGCCTGCTTTTCTGTTGGATGGCACTGGACAGCATTCACTATATGAAGACACTTATGAAAAAGAACTTCAGAACTGCTTCAGAAAGTGGCAGAAACAGTATGATAAGTATGTTCGAAGTGAGAAGGTGTTCCTCTTATTTGAGTAGAAAAAAACATGGTGCTGAATCTAGAGGTAAAGGAGTAGGCTGCTCACATCTGCAGGAAACCTTGGCTACAGATGAGGCAGCCGGGGGATCTGGAGAGTTGAAACTCACCAGAGTTGTGTTCATCCTTGGCCAATACCCTGCGCTTTGCATTTTGTTACCTTTGGCATGGGACAGCTGAGGTGCGTATTGATTGATGGACCTGATCATAGATGAGGCCGAAGCTTGGAGGGTTGGCAGCTTCAGGGAAAAAGAATGGACTGGGCCAGCAGCATTTGCTCCAAGAAAACCCAACAGATACAGTAAACAGAAAAAACAGTATGAGGTTTTATTCCAAGGTGACTCCTTCCACGTAGCAAGCTAGAGTTGGAGATGAAATCCACGGTAGTGCTCACTATATATAACAACTTTTCAGCTGGGTGTGGTGGTGAATGCTTGTAATCTCAGCATTTAGGAGATTGAGGCAGGAGGATCTCTGTGAGTTTGAGACCAGTCTGAGCTATATAGTGAGTTCATGGCCAGCCTACACTACAAAATGAAGCATTGTCTCAAACAAGCAAACAAGACAAGCAACACAAATAAAAATTCTCTATGACACATCATAGCCAAAATTCCAGAAGTCCTGCACAAGGTCAGAATCATTAAAGTTATGAGAAGACAACAAAATGCATCAGAATTACTTCAGATTTCTCAACACAAATCATATGGGTCAGAAGATCTTGGAGTGAAGTGTTTTAAGCCCTAAAACAAACAACTTCTAACACAGACTGATATATCCTGCAAAACCATCTTTAAAAACTGATGGAGAAATAAGATATTTCTATGACAACGCTTTAAGAAATTTATGACCACCAAAATAGCACTCCAAAAACTTTTCAAAGATATCCTAGAAAAAGAATGAAGTCAATGATGCCAGGAAGTCTAATAGAATAAATATACCAGGCAGAGTGAGCAGTTAAGTAGAAGGAGTGGGGAGAAGGAATCAACAACAAGAAAACAATGCAATGACAGGAATAAGTTGGTACCTTTCACTAATAACTTTAAATGTAAATGGTTTTGATTCCCCAATAGAAAGACATAGAATGGCAGAATGTATCAAGAAACAAAATCCAATAATATGAAGTACACAAGAAAAATTTAATCCAAAAATAAATTCATAGGCTATAAATTAAAGGATGGAAAATATTACATGCAATGAGAGCCCCCAAACAAGCAGGAGTAGGTGTCCTATTTTCAGAAAAAGTGGACTGCAAGCCAAAAGTGATCAAAAGAGACAAGGTCACTGCATGTTGGTTAAGGAAAAGATTCAACAAGAAGAGATACCAAAGATTAATATATATATATATACTGAACACTGGGATACTCAATTTTATAAAACAAACACTACTAGATATAAAGGATGAGAGAAACATCAATACAGTTGTAGTAGGAGATCTTAATATGTAACTGTTACAAATTGACAGATTAAATAGACCAAAAAATCACCAAAGAAATTGAACCAAACTGTCCAACAAATGGACTTTATAGGTATCTACAGAGTGCACCACTCCAAAACAGAACATATTTTTCTCAGCAGCAGCTGCGTCTTTCTCCAAAAGAGACCATACATTAGCCTATGACACACACTTAAATAAGTGCAAAAGAATAAAAATGATCTCATACATATTATCAGATCATACATCAATGAAACAGGAAATCAACAGCAAAATAAACCATAGAAATTATGTGAACACATGGAAATGGAACAATGCCTGCTTGAATACTCAAGGGTCACAAAAGAAATCAAGGAAGAAATTATACAGTTCCTGGAATCAAATCATAATGTCAGTAAAATATACTGGAATTTATAGGACACAATGAAAGCAGTCCTAAGTTTATAGCTGTGAATATCTACATCAAAAAAAATAAAGCAAGTTCAAATAACCTAATGATGCATCATAAAGTTCTAGAAAAGCAAGAACAATCCAAATCCAAAGCTATCATAAGGAAGAAAATTACAGAGATCATAGCAGAAATTAATGAAATTGAGACTAAAAAGTCAATACAATGAAGAGTTGCATCTTTAAAAGAATAAACAAAATAGACAAATCCTTAGCCAATTTTACAGCAATAAGGAAAGAGCTAAATTTATGTGATTAGAAATTGAAAAAGGAATAATAATGGATTCTGCTGAAATCCAGGAAACTATTGGCAATTACTTTGAGATAGCATACTCTCTGAAAACGGAAGATTTAGAAGAAACTGGTAGATTGCTAGATATGCATGAACTATCAAACTGAACAAAAAAATATAAAAATCCTGAATAATCCAATATCAATAATGAAATTGAAGAAGTAATAAAAAAAAAAACTACAACTTAGAAAATTCCAGGAGCCAGTGGATTAAGTACTGAATTCTACAAGAACTTTAGAAAAGATCTAATAGCAACATTCCTCAAACTCTTTAATGAAACTGAAAGGAAAGCAATATTCCCAAAGTCATTCCTGGAAACAAACACCCTGATTCCAAACCACAAAAGGACCCTCTCAAAAAGGACCAATCTCTTTCTCTCTCTCTCTCTAAGACCAAGTTTCACTGTGAAGTTCAGGCTGGACTTGAACCCACTTTGTAGTCCAGGGTGGCCTCCAACTTGTAGTGATCCTCCTGCCTTAGCCTTCTGAGTGCTGGAATTAGGCATGCACCACCAAGGCTGGGTAGACCCATGCATGTCTTTACTGAACATAGCTGCAAAAATCCTTAGAATGCAGCAAATTAGAGAAAAGATTATGTATCATATATATCATGACCAAGTAGGATTCATTCCAGAGATGCAGGTATGGTTCCACATATGCAAATCAATAAATTTAATATACCACATAAACAGAACCAAGGACAAAAATTACATGATCTTCTCAATAGAAAAAGCATTTGATAAAACCCAACATCCTTTCATGAAAAACCCTGACAAAAACAATACAGAGGGTATTTATCTCAAATCTGATAAACACCATCTATGACAAAACAATGGCTGTCATCATACTAAATGGAGAGAAGCTGAAAGCTTTCTTTCTAACATAAAAAATAGGAGTGGGGTAGTGGCACACTCCTGTGATCCCAGCACTCAGGAGGCTGAGGCAGAAGGATCGTTGTGAGTTCAAGACCAGCCTTGGCTACAAAGTGAGCCCAAGGCTGGCCAGAAAAAAAAAGACAAGGATGTCCACTATCACCAGTCCTGTTCAATATAGTTCTCAAAACATTATCCAGAGCAGTTAGACTACAGAATGAAATGAAATAGATATGCATGGGCAAGGAAAGAGTTGAATTATCATTATTTGCAGATGACATGATCCTTCATGTATAAGACCCCAGAAACTCCACCAAAAGACACCAAAAGAATTAATAATCAAATTCAGTAGCATAGTAGGATACAAAGTCAACATTTAAAAGTTAATAGTGTTCCTGATCACTAATAATAGAATAGCTGAGAGGAAAATTAGGGAAAAAATACCTTTCACAATAGCAACAAGTAAAATGAATTTACCTAACCAAGGAAGTGAAAGACCTCTCAATGAAAAACTACAGCACTCTGAAAAAGGAGGTGAAATGGTATCAGAAAATGGAATGTTATTCCTTGTTCCTGGATAGGCAGAACCAATACAGTAAGAATGGCCATACTTTTAAAACTGTTGTACAGATTTATGGTAATCCCAAATATAATTCTAAACAGCATTACAGAACTAGAGGAAGCAATTTTAAAATTTATAGGGAACCAGAAGATTGCTACCATTGCAAAAGCAATTCTGATCAATGAGGGCAAAGCATCACAGCCCCAAAATTTAAGTTATACTACAAAGCAATGGTGATGAAAACAGCATGCTACTGAAAAAATACTGACACATAGGTCAATGGGACAGAATAGAGGGTGCAGAAACAAATCCAGGCACACTCTGCTACATTATCTTAAACAAAAGGGCCATACACTTTCACTGGAGCAAAGGTAGCCTCCTTTAATAAATGGTGCTGAGAAAACTGGCTATATTTATGCCAAAGGTTGAATTTAGACCCATATCTCTTACTATCTATTAAAACATTCATGAAGCAGCTATAATTTGTATGTCTTGCTCCAGGGCAGCTCTGATTCAAACATGCTATTTTCCTGCTATGTTGGTATATGCATGACTGTCTCATTAGGTGGCATGGGATAGTCCCATTGGGTGGTACAAGCTTCCCAATGGGACTATTTTGTGTCTCACTGGAGGTGCAAGCCAGTGGGAATGTGTTAAACTAAAGTTGAAATGGACCAAAGATCTAAATATTAAAATGGAGCAATCTGCTGGAAGGTAAAATATGTAAAACTCTTGAAGACATGTAGGCAAGGACTTTCTGAATAGAATCCTTTTTGCACAAGGAATGATACTAAGAATCAATAAGTGGATTACATCAAATTGAAAAACTTCTGCACTGCAAAGGAAACTGCTCACAGAGTGAACACGCAATCTACATAATGAGAAAAACATTTTGCCAGCTACTTCTCAGACAAAGGACTCACATCTAGAATATATAAAGAACTAAAACAAAACAAAACAAAATCAATCTTTGAGTGCCTCAAATTTAAAGACTGAGTTAAAAATATGCATCTAAAATGAATAGGTATTTTTCAGATGAAGAAGTACAAATGGCCAATAAAATACATGAAAAAATGTACAACATCACTGGCCATTCAATAAATGCAAATTCAAGCAAAACTGAGATTGTGTCTTACTGTAGAAAGAATACTTGCTCCATCAAGAAATCAATCAATAACAAATGCTGGAGAGGCTATGAGAAAAAATGCACCTTTTTTCATTGTTGGTGAGTTTGTAAACTGGTACAGCCACAATGGAAATCAGTATGGAGATTCCTCAAGAAACTAAAAATAGAAATTCCACTTGACCCAGGTATTCCCCTTTTAGGTATCTTCTTGCAAGAGATAAAGACATCAAATTACAGTGATAATTGCATACCCAGGTTTAAGTCTTAATCTTGGGAATGGCCTATATGCCTATCAACAGTTGAATGAATAAACAAAATGTGGTCTTTACCACATTTTGGGTGCTATTGTGTCATAGAGAAGGATAAATGAGTTATTTATAGGAAAATGGGTGCGCCTTGAGATGATAATATTAACTGAGATAAATCAGACATATAAGTATAAATATTGCATGGGTTCTCTTATATGAAAAATTCAACATATAAATAAAGCACAAAATAAAAGTCAAAAGGAAAAAAAAGAGAGGAAAAAAGTTATTGTAATCCAGCACAGTCAATGTGTCTAAAGTGTACATTGGTTTAGTACAATTGTCTTGTGTGTTTTATATGTTTTTGGACTGTTAGTCTGACTGACAATCTGTGTTTATAACAATTAACTTGATAAGGACTTATAAAAAAATTAAATGAGTCTGATGCTGGCCAAAAAAACCCCCTCAAAAACAAACAAAATAAAACGGGATAGAAGGGAAGAGTGAAAAGAATTGAGATGTATTATGAATACGTACCAACTCTCCACTAGGAATATAATTATGTACTGTAGACACATACTAATAAAAAAAATGAAAATTATAAAAACGGGGATTTTTTTTTTGGTACCGGGAATTGAATGCAGGACTTCACGCTTGCCAGGGAGGCGCTTGTGCTGCTAAACTCGGTCCCTGGCTAAGGGAAATATTTTGAGGGAGATTAATGTCAATTTGTCTTTTACTGCAGTAGTTTTTTATTACATATACCTCATCCACATCTGGTATCTTGATTTGTGGACTACAATTAAAGATAGTCCAAGAGTAATGTATTTGAAGATCAGTCGATCTATACATTCGATGATACTTCCTGAGGACATGGGGCTAAGAGTTGATAGACGACTAAACTGTTACTTAGGAATAAAAAAATAATAAACTTTACAAACATGTTAAAATAAAATGGGCTAAAATATGGAGAAACGTGAGACAGTGGTAGGGTAATACTGTGTACTTCATTCAAGGTAAGATAGGAGAAGATGCTGAACTAAATCCTTAAGGACTTGATAAAATTGAGGGAGTAGGTGGAACTGGGAAAGTATTGCAGGGAGAGGAGGTAGTGTAAACAAAGGCTGAGAGGCAGTTAAACATCATCTCGAAGTGTTTAGTTTTAGCATTGCTGGAGTGTCACACTTCAAGTGGGAAGCAAGGAGGAGTGACGGAGAAGATCTGATCTCCATGTGACTGAGGAGTGCCTTTCTTTATGAAAATCATGCTGAGTGAGCCACTGTTTGTAATGGAAAAGAGATAATTTCCTCAGGTGGGTGCAGTAGAAGACACAGTTGAAAGTGCTCCCAAGGCTGAGAGGGAAAGTCTTTACTTTTAAGCAGAACAGTGACATGTTTAGATCTTCACGTTGGATCATGCATAGATCATGATCACTCTCCACAGAGTGGTTGGAGGGGAGCAGCAATAGAGCTAAGAATCCTGGGTTGGAGGCTACTGTCCAGGCATTACCTAGGGAAGGCCTCACTAAGGTAGAGGAAATAGGAATATGGTGAAATGGGAACATACTTGAAAAATGTCCCCTAATGAGAAAGGCTAGATCTGGTGATTGGTGGGTGTAAAGAATAAGGAACTAAAGACGGCTCCTGGCTCTCTAGCTTCAGTGATTGAGTGGATGGTGGTGTCGGCAATTGAGATACAGAAACCTCAGTATAGGCTGGGGACAGTTTAAAGAGATATCAGTATATAGGTGCCAGCTGAAATGAGAAGGGCAGGTGGACACCATACAAGCAAGACCCTACCTGCTCCTTCACCTGATAGGGATAGCCCCAGCATTCTGTCAAAGTTTTGCTTTTCTTGTTTCTTAGTTCTTGGGATAGCTGGAGGCCTCTGGCTACACACAGCCTTCATTTACTCTTAAGTGCACATGTGCCGTGACAGGAACACACTCCTTTGTGTTCTATGGTATGCACTACTGATGGCTTGTAGTTTCATTTATCCCAACGCATTACTGTTGTTCACTTCCTTCTCCAGGACTACTGTTCTCTCTTCAGACTTACTGAGGGTGGGGTTTGTGTTTTTCTCTCTGTGATATCTCCTAATCTCAGAGGCCCTAGATAGACATTTACTGGGTAAATGAGTGAATGAATGTATACAGAGAGAGGAGTAGCAGCATGAGACTAGAAACTAGAAAATACGATATTTAAAGGATTCAAGAAAGAGACGAAAGAATACAGAACTAGAAGGAGGACAGGAAAGACAGTGTAGAAAGGCCAAGGGTGTAGAGGTGTTGAACAGAGCTTGGTCATTAGTATCAAATGCAGAAGGGATCAGACGTAAAATAAATGCATTTGGGGTTTTCTCTGTAGAGCACGAAAGTTTCTCAGCAGTCAGGGCATAGAAGTAGACAGGCAGCATAGAGTCAGGGTAAAAGTGTGTATTCTGGAGCGGCTCGACCCAGGCCTACAACCCTGGACCTGGTACTTACTAGCTGTGTGCCTTTGGGCAAGTCACTTACACTTTCTGTGCATACAGTATTTGTAAAATGACAAGGAATGATAATAGTGACACCTCTCAAAAGGTTGTTTTGATAACTAAGTGTATCAGTTCCTACAAAGTACTTTCAGAGTACAAAGTCTGACACTTAGGAAAAATTTTTAAAGCTATTATGAATAGTCTTTTTAGCTGACGTAATAATAACACTGATTCATTGTGATTTCCTGAGTACACTATTCACTATGACTGTGAGTTTACTACAATAATTAGGATGTTATTTTCACAATAACATGGGCAAAGATCCTAGAAATGATGCTAGGTAAAAATAATTGGGTGGAAAAATAACAGTTAACATTTGAGTACATTTGACTTTAGGATAAGAATGTCATTACAGTGGACAAAAATGGAGAAACTATTTTGTCACATTTTAAAGACATGGATCATATAAGAATTCTCTTGGTTTTAGGGACAAATATTGAAGTAGAAAATATTTTTGTCAGTGCTGTTTGGGAAGACATTCAACAGTAAATACTCACTTGCTGTTTAATAGCAGCTACATCAGCCACTGTCCAAGCCCGCTTTTTCTTGAGTATTTGGTCAAGAAGGAGAATATCATCTGAGCAGCTCAAGGGAGGGTTGATAGGCTTTACATTTGCTGCCTTTACAAATATTTTAAAAGGAAGTTAGTAATACAGCTTAGTTTGAATTATACAAGAAAAACAAAATCAAAAGCAGTATTTTTTTTTTTTGCACCAGACATTGAACTCATGACCTCATGCTTGTCAGGCGACCGCTTATGCCACTAAACAGTATATATATATGATTTGTATGTAATTGATAAGGTTATTGCTAAATCACCTTAAACTAACCATTTGCTAGTTTTTCTGGGGAGCCTAGCATTGAGCCATGTGCATAGGGCACTTAGTAAACCCTCTTTAATAATGATGGAGCCTACTTGTAAGAGAAATACAGACTTAATGTGAAATGAGAGGGCAGAGAGGAGTCAGCTCCATCTGACCCACGTTTTCCAAGCTATCACAAAGCACTGAAAAGAAAGGTGGCCTCATGGAGTACTTATTATTTCTAAGCTTCTGACTGGGAACCAGTGTCTTTCTTACCTTTCCTCAGTTGCTGAACAATGCTAGTGGAAATCACATAAATATACTGATTGTTTTCTTTGAAAGTATATATTACTTAATCTTATTAAGGCTTTCAATACTGGTTGACATTTCTTCATTTGCTGTTAAAACTCTTACAGTGCTTGTAGTGGCTGCTGGAAAGCTAGACACTCAAACTTCCTCAGCTGATGACTGTGTCTCTTTATTTTTAATTTTTTAAAAACAAGGTCTCAATATGTAGTCCAGGCTAGCCATGGTGTTGTATGTCTGTTATGCCAGTATTCTGGGAGGTTGAGGCAAAAGAGCTGCAGGTTTGAGCCCAGTCAGGGCAACTTAGTGACTCAGCTAGACCCTGTCTCAAAATAAAAAATAAAAAGGGCTAGGGTTGTAGCCCAGTGTTAAGGTCCTTGGTTCAATCCTCAGTACCATAAAAACACAAAACAAAAACAAAACAAACTCCCAAACGACTCCCCCCAGAAAACCAAAACCAAAACAAATAAGCAAAAAATTAACCATTTAAAGTATAATGACAGTGTAGGAACTGTGTAGGGTTGTTACAGTGGCCTGCTGAAGTGACATTCCAGTCAAGACCTAAGAGACATGACGAGAGAACTGTGAAGATATGTGGGGACAGCACAGGTAGAGGAACAGTAAAGCCAGGATATGAGGATAACACTATGTCTGAGCTGTCAAAGGAACAGTAAAGAGACTCTAGGTGGAATGAAGTGTGTTTTGGAGGTGAGCAATAGTAGAGATAGATACAGGGAGGGTCCTGAGCATCGGTGTCCAGTAGAACTCTCCACAGTGAGATTTTCTATATTTTTGTGCCATCTAAAAGATGTAGCCATATGCCACACAGGGCAGTTGGACACTTCAAATGTGGCTGGTGTAACTGATGAAATATATTTACAATTTTACTTACTCTAAACGGCCAGTACTAGCTACCATTAATTGGAAGGCTCAGGTTTAGACTGTATAGGACCTTGTAAGTTATAATAAAGAGTTTGAGTTTTTTCTTTGAGTGATATGAAAAGCTATTGGAGGATTTTTTAAAAAGGACATTTTCTCCTTTATTTATTTATTTATTTATTTATTTATTTATGGTACTGGGGATCAAACTCATGACCTTGCACTTGCCAGAGCAGGCGCTTATGCTGCTGAGCCAAATCCCCAGCCCCTCTATTGGAGGATTTTAAACTAATTTTATTTATTTATTTTGTACCAGGGATCGAACTCATGATCTCATGCTTGCCAGGCAAGCATTTATGCCACTGAGCCAAATCCCTGGCCCAACTAATTTTAATAGAGCTACTTTGGCTACTGTGTTGAGAATAAAGGTGCCAAAAATAGAAGCTGAAGGACCATTTAGAATGATATTGATGCTATCTCTGCTAAGGTAATAGAGATAATCTAGTATATAGTATGTTCTTAATAAGATATTCATATTATAATTTTTTCCCTCTAAAGGGATTGAAGGCATAAGTCAGTGGTAGAGTATATCCTTAGCATATATTAAGCCTTGGATTTTATCTTCAGCACCAAACTAAACCAAACCAAAAATACTGAGTCTTTTATGGTTCAGGTTCTATTTTAGGTGATAGAAGTTAGTGAAAGAAGTAAAGTCCTTGCATACATGAACTTTGTGTTATTCTGGCTAGAGATTCACAGTATAAGCATCATATATCAGTGAGGAGTGGCTCAAGTTTTGGCATAAACTTAAAGTGGGGTAAGTGTTCACTTATTTCCATCATGTCAGTGTTATTCTCCTGGGTGTAACTTCATTTGGAGATATAAAGACAAAATTCGACTTTGCAGCCATTTGTGACAGTGATACCCATCTCTGGGACTCTTATACTCAAAGGCTGTAGGTGCCTTCTGGAGAGTTCATAATAATGCAAGCCACCGATGGACCTCTGGAACTCAGAGATGCCCCACGGTGTGGTCTGGTCTTCATATTAATCTCATTCTGTTGCGCAGATGAGGAAGCCTGTGACAACCTGAGGCAAGGCCAGAGGTTCCCGAGAGACTGTCCACAAGTTTAGGCATACTTGCCTGAGGCCTTAAAGCTCAGGATAACAAAACATAGAGGAGCAAGTGGATTAGAGACAACAAAGCGAAGCCCAGCCGGGAGGTACAGCTACGACCGTAAGTAGGGTTCTAGTCCAGGATAGGATGGTCACTTCTGACAGATCTGCTCCATGGATGTGAACCTTGTCTTCTGTTCCATAGTGGCTGCCCCAACCACAGTCCTGAGCTGGTTGAGAGTTTTCAAACTGCAGCTTCAGGTTCCTGAGTTAATGGGGATCACTGAAGGTAGAACTGTGGCCTTTTATTGTTATTATCTTTCTAGCTGCAATTTTTTTTTTGTACTGGGGATCGAACTCATGACCTTGCGCTTGTCAGACAGTTGCTTGTGCTACTGAGCTATATCCCCGGCCCTGTTACTATCTTTATATTGCCAAACTCTAAACCTAGGATTGTCATTTCTAGTAAGGTTAAATGTGTGTTGAAATTAAATGAAGTATTTACAGTTAGGCTTAGACTGAGGAACATGGATATGGAAACTGGTTTGAAATATAACTAAACGTATTTCACAAACAGCATGGAATTAGTTCCGTTGAGGTGGCACTTTAAAAATCCAAGTATTAAGCATTAATGTGACTTAATCTAAATCTCACCCGTGCTTTCCAGTCTCTTTTATGGAAAAAGTAGTCCTCAAAGAAATTCAGAGGATCTTTTCTCCGCAGCATTTCTAATTTCTGTATGTCTTTGAAAGGTTTTCCCATCACCATGCCATCCACATTAGGAAACAATGGAAAGATGGGTATTTTCGAGTATGGGCTATCTGAAGGGAAGCTGCACCCTGAAAAGATAAAAACAAGAATAGTATCACAATAGAATTCTCATAAAAGACAAATTTCCAGGGATTTAGCTCAGTGGCAAAGTTCCTGCCTGACAAGCGGAAGGTCCTGAGTTCGATCCCTGGTTTAAAAAAAAAAAGGCAAATATTTGCTTCTCTTCAGGGGTCATGCCCCTCTTCCTCACTCTCCTACTCCCACGCCACACCCTTCTACAGACTCCAGGTTTCAGTCCAGTGTCTAAGAACCCAGATCAAGGGTGTCTTTTCTTTCAAATGATATCTGACAGGGAGCAGTTACTCAGAGGCGGCTCAGGTTCTGCTCGTGGCCTCAAGTATTTACTTCTGATGAGTCATAGAGAAATATATCTTTTAATGCAGCCAAGGAGGTGAAGGGCACCTACGATGAAAACTATTGATCTCTGAAGAGAGAGAGTGAAGAGGCTGTAAGAAATGGAACAACATCCCTAGTTCCGGGTTAGACAGAATCAATATTATTAAAGTGGCCAGATTACCAAAAGTGATCTGTAGATTTAATGCAGTCTCTACTAAAATACACTTATCATTGAGCTAGAAAAAACAACAACCCTAATATTTATATGGGGCCAGAAGAGACCCAGAATATCCAAGAAATTTTAAACAAATACAACAAGGTAGAGGCCAAGTGTGGTAAATAAAGCCTGTAATCCTAGCACTTAGGAGGCTGAAGAAGGAGGATCATTGTGAGTTTAAAAGCAGCCTGGGCTCTAAAGTGAGTTCATGGCCACTGAGCTACATAGTGGAACACTGTCAAAAAAAGGCAAAACAAGCAAACACATTAAAAAAAGAACAAAAACGAAATGGGAGACATCACAATGTTAGATTATAAGTTATATTACAAAGCTATATTAAAAAGCCAAAAAAAAACCACCCAACAACAAAAACCAAGAAACCTACATGATATGTATGCAAAATAGGTATATAAAAATGCAAAATAGATATATAAACCAATGGAATAGAATAGAAGACACAGAAACAACCCCATACACCTGAAGTCATCTGATTTTTGACAAAGTGGCTGTCTTAGTTACTTTTTGTCATTGCCGAGACAAAATACCCAATACCAAAGTTTAAAAGAGGAAAGGTTTATTTAGCTCACAGTTTGTAGAGGTTTCAATTCATAGTTGGTTGACTCTCAGGCAAGGTAAATGCAAAGGAGAAATAGTGCATGACAGTTGGAAGGCAGCAAAGTAGTGGAGAAGCAGCAAGAGAGGACAGTAGCCCTCTTTCTGTGCCTTATGCTCTGTTTGGGCTACCTATGCTTAGGCAGGCAGCACTCACATCCAGGGAGAGCCTTCCCATTATCCATGCCCAGAGCTCTGTCAAACCAATCAGTACACTAAGTTAGTATCACACACCCTTGATCTCAGCATCACACACTTAATCCCAGCATTATACATTCTAGATCCAGCCATTTTTGACATGAAGCTTTGGGGAGACATTTAGACACAAACTGTAACAAGGACACATAGGGGAAAAGATAACCCTTTACAAATGTGCTCAGAAAACTGGTTATCTACATGCAGAAGATTAAAACTAGATCCACATATTTCACTCAGTACTAAAATCAAATCAAAATGGATAAAGACTTAGATGTAAAAAAGGAACATTTTTGAGCTGGTATGGTGCCATGCACCTATAATTCCAGTACTCTTGTTAACCCCAGACGGGGTGACTTAGCAATTTGGTGAGACACTTTTATTTCTTTTTCTTTTTCTTTTTTTGTCTTTTTTGAGACAAGGTCTCTCTATGCAGTTCGGGCAGGACTTGAGCTCACTTTGTAGCCCAGGCTGGTCTCAAACTCACAGCAATCCTCCTGCCTCAGCCTCCCAAGTGCTGGGATTATAGGTGTGAGATACCATGCCTGGCTTGAGACACTTTTAAAAATAATAAAAAAGGGCTTGGGATATAGTTCAGTATAAAGGCCCTGAGTTGAATTCTCAACACCACAAAAACAAACAAAACAAATACTCTCCCAAAATCAAAGATATTGAAACTCCTGGAAGATAATTTAGTGGAAACACTTGAAACTAAAGGTACAGGCAAGAACTTCTTAAATAGGACTCTAATAGCGCAGAAAATAATACCAAGAATCAATGAATAGAGTTATTCAAATTTTAAAAAATTCTGTATAGCTGGGCATGGTGGCACATGCCTGTAATCCCAGCTCTCAGGAGGCTGAGGCAGGAGAATCACTATAAATTCAAGGCCAGCCTTAGCTACATAGTGAAATCCTATATCAAAAAAGTTTTTTAAAAAGTTTCTGTACATGCTGGGGATTTAGCTCAGTGGCATAAGTGCCTGCCTTGCAAGTACACGGTCGTGATTTCGATCCCCAGTACCAAAAAAAAAAAAAAAGTTTCTGTACAGCAAAGCAAACAATCAACAGTGAAAAGATGACCTACAGAACATAGAAAACTTAGTTACTCTTCTGATAGAGGGTATTATATATATATCCTTTTTGAGACAAGGTTTTACTATGCCATTTAGGCTGGCCTTGAACTCACTTTATAATGCAGGTTGCCTTGAACTCATAGTAATCCTCCTGCCTTAGTCTCCCAAGGACTGGAATTATGGGTGTGTACCACCACTAATATTTAGAATATATAAAGTACTAAAAAAAAAACCCACCAAAAAACAAATGGCCCAATCAAAAAAAAAATAGGCAAATGAACTGAATAGACACTTCTCAAAACAAGACAAACTAGTGACTTCAACACCTTTAGCCATTAGGAAAATATCAAAACAACCCTGTGATTCTGCCTTACCCTGAGTCAGCATGGCTATCAAGAACACACAAATGACAGATGCTGGTGAGTATGTGGGGGAAAGGAACGCTTCTGCACTGTTGGTGGGAATGTAAACTAGTATAACCACTACAGAAATTCAGTATGGCGAGCCCTCAAAAAACCAAAACTAGAAATTCTACTTGAACCAGCTATGTCCCTCCTAGGTATGTTTCTAAAAGAGTTAAGGACACAGTATGGTGATATAACCAAGGCCTACCTATGTTTATAGCAGTACAACTCACAATAGCTACACTCTAGAAACTGCCTAGATGCCCATCAGCAGATGAATGGCTACAGAAAATGTGGAACATATAAGGTATGATTGAAAAATCCAGTGAATGTTTAAATAAAAAATGGTTACAGTAAAAGACACATTACCGTTAATCACCCTCAGAACACTCCCCCTTGCTTTGAACATGCTTATCCTAACTGAGGCAGCCGTAGAAATCCTGTCCTGTGAGTGTCTGCAGGTGACTGCTGTGGCTACTCCAACATCATGAGTTCATTCAAAACGTTTACCTTTCATGGTCATTTTGACTTTGGGGAGAGGCAGAAGTTGCACGATGTCAGATCTGGTAATTAGGTGGACAAAGACACTCTGTACTGGTGTTGCCTGTCTGTTAGATGGCACTGGGGAACATTCACTGCATTTCTGATCACACCTTGTAAAGACAGTCGTGAAAGAGGACTTCTGTAACTGTTTCAGAAAGTGGCATTAATGATAAAATAAGTGTCTGAAGATGGGAGAGGACTATGAGGGACGTTAATGGCAATGGGTCTTTTTTTTTTTTTTTTTTTTTGGTACTGGGGATTGAACGTTGCACTTGCCAGGCAGGCACTTAAGCCCCACCCCTGCAATGGGTCTTTGATTGTAATAAATTTTTTTAGTATAAGCATTTGCTGTATGTTTCCATCGTACCTTGAATACACAATGAAATACTACTCAAGCATAAAAAGAGTGAAGTCACTACATTTGCTGGAAAATGAGTGGAAGTTGAGATCACTAAGTGAAATAAACCAAATGCAGACAATGATATATTATATTGCTTCTTATATGAGAAACCCAAGACATAAACAAATGAATGAAAGAGTTAAACAGAGGTGAGATGGTAGGTAACAAAAAGGTAGACTTGTTGGAGATGGGTTCAAGGCAAGGAAGGGAGGATAAGGGAGGGATCAAAAGTCATAAGATATGCTGTATCCATAGGTGCCGATTCTCCAAAGTGGATGTAGCTATGATGTATTGCAAACATACACTACTAAAAAAAAAATTAAAACAGCTTTTTAAGCAGTGGAGAAATAAGAAATAGCTCTTACTTTTAAGCTCTGGAAGAAATTTAAATAAATCCTTTTCATTTGTAATTGCAATTCGAGCGGCGTTAGCAAAGGCTGCTGTGCTTGAGCCTGCAGTCATGCACACATCTGGCTTAAATCTTCTTTTCCCATAACCCATAGCATTTGGATTCCACAATAATTCTGTACTGACATCCTGGAATTTTCTTCGGAAGTAGCTTAAAAAGAAAAAATTAATTTAAAAATAGCTAAAAGGAGCTGTAAGACAAAAAGAAAAATGTTAGATTATAAATTATATGTGCTGAATAAATTTATTTTAAATCTTATTTTCATATTCAATAATATTTGACTTTTTTTTGAAACAAGTTCTTGTATATAGTTTAGGGTAGACTTGAACTCACTATGTAGTACAGGCTGTCACTTTTCATGGCAGTCCTCTTGCCTCAGCCTCCCACATACAGTCAATAATATTTGAGTGCTTATTTCTATGACATTTATAGAATACCTACTATTATTATTCATTTTTTGAGTAGTGGGGGTCCAATTCAAGGCCTTATGTATACTAAGCAAGCACTTTTCCATGATCTATAGTCTCAGCCCTTATTTTATTTTGAGATAGCATCTTGCTAGTTTGCTCAGGGTGGTATAGTACTTGCAGTCCTTCTGCCTCAGCTCCCCAAGTATCTGGGATTACAGGCACGTTTCACAACAAGGCTCCTACTGTAACTTCCACAGACCATTTGACTATTTTATGTCTATAATTCTTTGTTTGTTTGTTTTTTGGTACTAGGAATTGAACTCAGGACCTTGTGCTTGCCAGGCAGGCATTGTGCCATTGAGCATCCCTGTCTATAATTCTTGGCTTTTAATTTCCTTTGTCTTGCCCAAAACCTCCTGGTTTTATGTACAGAAATACTTAAGATCCTTGACACATTCTTTAAAATGGCACTAATTTGAATATAATTTGAATGAGTCATGTTTATTCTGCATTACTTTGTGTTGGGTTTAAAAATGCAATTTTTTTCTGGGTGTGGTGGTACACACCTGTAATCCCAGAATTTGGGGGGAGCTGAGGCAGGAGAATTGCGGCAAGTTTAAGGCTAGCCTGGACTACGAAGTGAGTTCAAGTTCAGCTGAACTACATAGCAAGACTCTGTCTCAGAAAACAGAACAAAGCACAACTTTTTGAATAAAAGAAATTCTTGGGTGTGGTTCAATGCTAGAACACTTGTCTAGCATGCCTGCGACCCTGGGTTTCATCATCTTCATGAAAAGGAAAATGGTGAGGGAGAGAGGGTGAAGACAGGGGGAGAGGAAGGGGGGAAAGGGAAGAGGGAAGGGAGAAAGGGAGGGAGAATAGTGTAATTTCCATAATTTTATAATTTCTAAAATTCTAGTTGATTCCTAGTTTTATTTCACTGTAGTCAGAAAAGACTCATTCTATGACTTAAATTTATTTTGAACTTTTGAGGCTATTTTGTGGCCTAACCTTTTGTCTATCCTGGAGAAGGTTTTATCTGCTGAGAAGACTATTTTGTAGCTGTTGGATGGAATGTTCTGCAATATCTCTTAGGTTAGGTTCACTTAGTCTATAGCATAAATATCCAACCTTTTGATTTATCTGAGCTAATGAGTGAAGAGGAATTTTTGCAGGAAATATATATATATATATTATAATGTATATACAGACATAAATATATGTAACAAAACTTTCTTTTGTCCATTTATTATGACATTTAAATGGAATACCAAGGCCCAATTTTAATTTAATTACTGTAATTGTAAGAAAACTTACATGTCTGCATAATAAGAATAAATGCCTGCCTTCAGGGCATCATGCGAGCAGGCAGGTGAAAGTTCAGTAATTGCTGGCCCAGTTGTGCGAGGTGTCACACATGCCTACATCTTGATGCAGTGAGCTGTGTGTCAGGGTCAGGAAATGGAGTCAGCACTGCCCGGTGCCCCCTCCTACACAGCATTCCCTTGTTAACTACACAGTCTACACTTGAGGACCACACAATAGAGTTGTGGAAATACTGCTAAAAATCGCCTGATAATTTACAGTCTTACAGGGCTACAGTACTAGCTGTCGAAGGCCACATGTTGCCCATCGCCTGCAGGTTTGACATGCCTGGTCAACCCTTGATGTCTCCTTTTTTTGGGGGGAGGGGGCTGGATGATCTGTCCAATGATGAAAGTTATGATTGTAATAAGGTCTCTTTCTTTCTAGATCCATCCACATTTGTTTTATATAATTAGGTACTCTAGGTGCATATATAGTCATCATTGTTGTTTCTTCTTACTGAATTTATTCCTTTGTCATTGTGTAGTGACCTTTTTTTGTATCATTTTATGGTATTTGACTTAAAGGATATTTAAAAGGATAAATTATCTGATTTATGTATAGCTCCTTTTGCTCATTTTTGGTTTTTATTTGCATGGTATATCTTTTTTCATCCTTTTTTATGGTTAAATAAAAGCCTTTATTAACAAAGAACAGTTTAATTCTTGTAAGTTCATCTTAGTATTAAATAGGATAAGATGCTTAATAGCTGTATTCAACACTTTATTCTGGATTAGTCCTTGTCAATAAACTTGCTGTGAACTTGTTTATATTTTAATAGATGCCATGAATCATCAAATATTTAGACAGATGTAACTACACTGAAAATTGCAAATTTATAGATGTTTTATCTAGAAATCAAAGAAAGGATATGATAAAGGTTGGTTTAAAAATAATTTATCATCAGGCATACCTTTTTAAAGAACAAATATAATTTACAGAAATTATGCAAGTCACTTTTTGTCAAATATTCACATGTATTTAGCAATTTTTTTTAGCTGAAATAGTATTTCAATTGTAAAATCCATCTCTGGTTACAAAAAAATAAAGTCAGAAACGCTATTAGAATTTAGCATAATTTACAAATGTCCTAAATTCTTTTTTTTTTCTTCTTCTTCTTCTTCTTCTTTTGGTACTGGGGATCAAACTCGCGACCTCATGCTTGCTAGGCAGGTGCTTATACTGCTGAGCTAAAACTCTGGCCCATGTCCTAACAATTCTTAAGCCACACAATATTTTAAGTAGAAAAACACTAATTTTTAAAAGTTTGGTACTGCTTATGTAGTTTATGTGGATGTGCTAATTGATCTCTTTATAATAAACCCAACTAAAAGTTGATCATATTAAGCACTGTAAGGGCAAAAGCTAATCATCTTTTTTTTTTTTTTTTGTATCGGGAATCTAACTCTTGACCTCGCACTTGCCAGGCAGGCACTTGTGCCACTGAGCTAAATCCCCGGCAAGCTAATCATCTTTTAATAAAAAATTGTGCACGATACTTCCAAGTGTCAAAGATATCATTTAATGTTAACTTCTCAGTACAAGACACTAACCAAAATACATTTACTGGATTATTTTTCACTTATAGCTACCTTTTTTCCAAAACAAGGATTTCTGATAAATAAAAACTATAGTGTAATTTGCTTAGTGCAGACCGCTCCATTTTTCCTGCTATGTACTTAATTTTCTCCTCCAGTGCTGGTACCACCCCACCATGGTACCATACTATTAGGAATATTAAGTTACTGGGACTTATGCTTCATATAAAGACATAATTTGACTTATTTCAAATGATGTATAGCTCCTCAGTAAAAAAGATGTTTTGTGATCACAGTTACTTCAAAAAGTAATGGTATTCAAATAACCTGACATAACATGCTTTAGCAATTACAAAACCATGATTTTGACATATGGTAATTTATAAGTTAAGCAAACGTGAAATGCTACAAGATGTGAACATCTGTTCTTTAAGTCTTAAATGTTCTGTTGAAGAATGCTGCAAAACTCAGATAATGACTTTATTATTTAGTTAGTGTAACAAGCCCCATGGTACAGTGCGCTAAGTCATAAAGTACAAATCCAAGAAAAGTAATACCTTTACTAAGTCATGAAACTTTTGGCAAACCAATACAGTACTCTTTAAAACAATAAAATAATATTTCTGTTGGAGTCATATATTACTTTAGTGATAATATTCACTCCAAAAATATCATGTAAGTACCAAATCAAAACACTGTGATTTCTAGCAGAGCAAATTACTTTATATAAATGAATGACTTTTACAACTGTACAATTTCTTCTTTTAAAGTGAATTCTTCACATGCAGTTCTTGTCTGCAGTGGCAAGGTGACTGTATATGCATAAAGGGTGGCTCTGCTTTGTCCTGGGGTTGGTCCCCAGCAGGGAAAGTCCCACTGTCCTAACAGCTTTAACAGTCTACTTTAAGACTCCTTACTGCCAATACTGATTTTTCCAATTATTTTTTTTAAAGTTACATTTTCACATAAATACTGGATCCCTAACAATTAGTCATTTCATGTCATACAAACATCAGATGATCCCAGTGATTTAGAAGCCCTGTATCTTAATGTTTTGATGAAAATCACATAGCCATACTCCAGTTTATCAAAAAAAATTTCTACCTAAAATGTAGTTGTGTTTTTATTTTATTATTATTTTTTTGGTACCAGGCATCAAACTCATTACCTCACACTTGCCAGATAGAAACTTGTGCCACTGAGCTATATCCCCAATCCTTAATTGTGTTTTTAGAATAACAAATAAATATATTGTCAACTTGGAGAGACCTGGTGCGGCATGCCAACTTCCTTTGTTATTTCTCTGCTGCCATTGGTGGCCTTATGCTTCCTGTTACTGAATCTACCAATTCTTCAATCTCAGCATTTATGTAATACCCATTCCATTGCTTCTTGGCCATTAGTAAATTTAAATTTCATTGTTTTCTCTATAGGATCAACTATGGACATAAGTTTTGGTTCTTTTTTTTTTTTTGGTACTGGGGATTGGCCTCATGACCTCACAACCTCACAACTCACGACCTCATGCTTGCCAGGCAGGCGCTTGTGCCACTGGTCCAAGTTTTGGTTCTTGCTGCACCAATAATAGACTTCACAATGGAAGGCGGTCCCCACTCTGTGCTGAAAAGTCTGTGACTGTGCAGCTTTCCAGGGTGATCCTATCTGTCTGTCCAGTAATCAACTCCAACCACATGTGAGTTCATAGTGTTTGGGTACTTCTTTTCTTTTCCTTTTTTTCCCTTCCTTCCTTCCATCCATGATTTTTTTTTAGACAGAGTCTCGCTACGTAGTTCAGGCTGGCCTTAAACTCCCTGTGTAGTCCAGGCTTGCCTTGAACTCATGATGATCTTCCTGTCTCAGCTTCTTGAGTGCTGGGATTACAGACCTGTGCCACCATGCCCAGCTATGGGTTTGGGTATTTATGCATTGCAGCTGATGTAACAGTTTCCCATGGGTAGTTAAATACATGCTCCGAGGTCCAGATCTCCATGGTATCAGCAGCCTGTTTGATGTTCAGGTGGCACTAGGGGACAATGAGCTTTTGTCTTTATTGTATCTGTGTGCCTCTACTGGCTAAATCAGTGGTGGTGAACCTATGACAATGTGCCACAGCAGACTGTTTATATCAATGAAAGCTCTAAAAGATTCACAGTCACTGGGATAAGTGAATTTCTTCTTTTTTTAAAAAATAATTTTTATTTTTATCAGTAGATGTTTGCAGTACATTCAATGTCAGGAACCAGTACATGTATATAACACATCTTCTTTAGTTTACTCCTTTTCCCTGCCCTCCCTGCTGCTTCTATCTCTTGGTAGCCTGCACATCTGTAAAAGATCTGTCTCTCTGTTTCCTATCATCTTTTTTTTTTTGGTTTTTTGAGACAGAGTTTTATTAAACAGTTCAGGCTGGCCTTGAGCAATGTAGAGTAGGCTAACCTTAAATTGGCAATAATCCTCCTGCCTCAGCCTCCCAAGTGCTAGGATTATAGGAGTGCACCACCAGGATTGTCATATATTATCTATCCTTTATTTTGCTCTTTAAATTATTTATTAAGCATTGCATCCTGGAGGGTGGGCCAGCTGGAAAACGTTCAGGCTGTTGGACTTATATAGAGCATATTGATGGACACTATCTTCTGATCCACTCTGCCTGTTTCTTTTTATTGGTGTATCAAGGCCATCTATAGTAGTGATTATGGACAACCTTCTTTGCCTCATCTCTGCCATGCTATTTTTCTGCCTTTGGTTGTCTACTTTTCCCCTTCATTCCATTGTCTGCCCCATTCAGTGAGCCCTCTCTGCTACTGTTCCTGAAATCATGGTCTTTTTTCTCTCTCTCTCGAATGTCCTTCAGTATTTTTTGTGGGGTTGGTTTGGTGGTCATGAACTCACCCAGTTCCTCTTTGTCATGGAAACATCTTGTTTCTCCATTAATTTTGAAAGATAGTTTTGCAGGGTACATCAATCTGGGTTGGAGGTTATTTTCTTTCAGGACTTGGAATACTTTGCTCCAAGCTCTTCTTGATTTGATAGTTTGTGTTGAGAAGTCTGTCGTGATTCTGATGGGTTTTCCTTCTAATATTCTGTTCTTGTGTTGAATTTTTGGGATCTTGATTATTATATGTCTGGTGTAGATCTATTTTGGTTATAGCTGGCTGGAGTTCTGTATGCCTCACTTATCTGAATATCATTTCACTCGCATTTTTTTATCCTTAAGTTATAGATCCTCGTGTCATCTTCTAGTCCTTGTATTGTTACTTCCTAGTTCCTTGTTATTTTTAAGAGATCTTTCCTTTTAGGATCACAAGCTGCAAACCTGTCTTCAAGGTTTGATAGTTTATCTTTAGTTTCTTTCAATCAGTTTTGCCAGCTTTCAGTGAAGTTTTTAATTTCTTGGTAATCTCCTTGAATCTGTTTTATGTATTCTAAATCTTTTTTATATTCTTTTTTTTTTTTTTTGGTACCAGGGATCAAACTCATAACCTTGTGCTTGCCAGGCAGGTGCTTAAACCACTGAGCTAAATCCCTGGCCCCTTTTTTACATTCTTCATTGAAGTTTTCCCTCATCACTAGAGGTGCTTAGCAATTCTTTTATTATGTTTCTCATTTCTTCTTTTACCTGCAATAGTATTTCTGTTCTAATTTCTTTTATAGTCTCATGAAGTTGTTTAATTCAGTTGCTGTTGCTTCAGAAACTTCAGGTGTGTGACTCCTGATCTCTTCCATGTTTACATCTCCTGGACCAGATCTGCTTGGGTTGGAGGCTAGAGACTGCCTTTGCTTCTTCCTCTTGTCATGTTCCTGGTTTCTTCTGGACAAGTGGGAAGTGGTATCCCTGGCAATTCCTGTATTGATTATAATTTCTCTGGAGCGTGCTGGCTAGGGATAGCTGATGGTGACCATTGGGTGTGCTGGAGTAAGGCTATCAGTGGCTGGTGGAGTGCAGGCAGGGGTGGGGCAGGCTGGCGCCTCCCTCTAGAGCTGGTTAACCACAGGAAGCCCTCACCACATTAGTATGTGCAGGGCTGGTGGAGCTGATTGGGGATAGCTTTAGGGAAACCTTGGTGGTGGCTGTTGGATTGTTTGACTCAGTCCAAGCAATTTCCACCAGTCTGCTCTGAGCTAGGAGTGGCTGAATGAAGCTGGCTGCAGTTCTGGCTCTGGGCTTATCCTGCCCGACTCCAAAATGGCCCTTGGCCAATCGCCCACTCCTGGGGATGGACTGAGTCTCCCATACTCACTGCCAGCCAGTGCAGTTTTCTGGTCCGCTGCTCCCCTCTACCACCACGTCTCCCTGGAGAGGCCTTTGGGTTTGCCAGCCACCAGCTTCACTGCGACATGTGTCCCCAGGTTCCAGGTTCCAACAGTGCTTCTTGCACGGTGGTTCAGGCTCCTAGTGAACCACCACCAGCTACCGCCTTCTTCTGTTTAAGTTTTTTCTCTTTTAAAATTTTCTCTATGGGCTTCAGTTCTCAATCTAGGTTCTTCTTGGGTTGAGGGGACCCATTTCTTTCCTTTTTGTCTTCTCCAGAATGTTATATTCCAGCATCTGGACTGTTTCTCCCAGAGAGGCTGTTTGCTCTGCTGCTTACTATTCCACCATCTTCTCTCATTTCCTCTCCTTGTCTTTTTGTTTTTAAACAAGCTGACTTGATCATTTCAAAAGGTCTATCTTCTAGCTCAGGAATTCTTTCTTTTGCTTGATCAAGTCTGCTACTGAAGCACTCAACTGTCTTTTTTATTTCTTCTATTCTTTAACACTAAGATTTCTAATTGGTTCTTTTTTATGATCTCTGCTAAATTTCTCATTTAGATCATATACTTTTGCTGGATTGTCCACTTGTGTTTTCATATATCTCATTAGATTTTTAAAAATTCATTCTTCTCAATTCTTTACTAGGCAATTTATTTCATTGTCTTTGTTCCTAGAGTTATTGTGTTCTTTTAGAGGTGTCACATTACCTTATTTTTCATTCTTGTTGTGTTTCTATGTTGGTATTTGTGTATCTGGTAGTGAGGCAGGAGGTAGCTAAAGAAAAAGTTGGTGAAAGAAGAAAGGACTTGCTTAGGAATCCACTTCTGGGTTAGATATGAGGCATAGGGTGACCAAGGAAATGGCAGGGGAAAGAATAGAGGACCTGCCTTGGAGCCTGCTTTCTGGAACTGAATCTATCTTCTCAGTTAGACATTAGCCCAGGATCAAGATGCCCAGGTCTAAATTGCAATGGGAAAAGGTAGCCAGATAATACATAGTAGGTCCTGGGAATACACCTAATGAGCTTCTGCAACCTTGGCTGACACTAATTATAATTACCATGTCAGGGAATGGGCAGTGCATGGGTTCAAAGGGCCATAAGGGCTCAAAAACACTACTACTTAATGGAGTAGCCAAGTCAAAACACTCATCGGCAGGAGTCATACCTTAGAGTAATCCCTAAATCCCACTTCAAACCCTAAAGTTTAAAACTTTCAACATGAGTCCTTTTGAGGTATGAAATCTTCTCATTGGCTAATCCCACCCTGGAGAGTTTATCTTGTCTTTTGTCTTTCAAATAAACCTTTGATTGTGCTGCTACTTTTGGGTGTCTTATTCATATCTTTGTTTAGGACATCAAGAACCTGGACAAGACCCCTATAGGTTACAATGGGGCAGTTGCCTTTAACGGATCTAATAGGTGGCTTTGTAGCAAAAGACTTTCTCCTGGTGACATGTCCCAGGATGTCAGTTGGCTTTGGTTTTAGGAGGCTGCTCTAGTGTAGTGTTCATTTAGCTTCTTCATCTGTAATGTTGGTGATGTCACATTAGAGCATTTTTCTGGTTCTTCCTTTGGCCTTGTTTTGAACACTTTTAATCTCCTTAGGAACCAGGTGAAAACAAGATCACCAGATAAACAATGACCACAATCCAATCCCAATAAAAACACCAATATCAGCTAATGTTTTCCATTGACTTACCTGGGTAAGAGGCAACACAGGGATGTAGATAAGAGCATCAGACAGTGCTAAAATCTAAGCACCAGTGACTCTTGAACCAGTTGTTTAACTGATTGTGTTTCATTTTTTATTTGTAAGATGGGGGTGATAATGTATACTCATTAGGAGGAGAGGATTAAATTAGATAATATGTATGGTATAGTCTATCTTTATTCTATTTTTTTTTTTTGAAATAGCATCTGACTATGTAGTCTAGGCTGGCCTTGAACTCACTGTGTAGCCTAGGATGGCCTTGAAATTGTGGCAATCCTCCTGCCTCAGCCTCCCAAGTACTGGGAATCCAGGCATGTGCCACCATGCCTGTCTCTATCCTTACTGTAATTTCCATATAGTAGCTAACATTTATTTGAGTTCTTATAATGTGCTAAACACATATATTTATCCAATAAATTCCCACAATTACCCTTTAAAGCAGTTATTATTCTTTCCCAAATTTTATAGATGAGGAAACTGAGGCTGAGAGATTAAACAAAGTACCAAATTTGTATTTTATGTACCAACATCAGGCATTTAATAAATGTCTTTGCTAGGTGTGATGGCACACGACTATAATCCCAGCACTTAAGGATGCTGAGGCAGGAAGGTTACCATGAGTTCAAGGCCAGCCTGAACTGCATAGTGAGTTCAAGGCCAGTTTGAACTACACAGCAAGACCTTGATTCAAAAACACCAAGATAAATAAAATAAATGAATGCCTTTGAACTGCAATGACATGATAAGTAGTGTTTTTATCTGATGGAGAGATATGACAGCATAAAAAGACTACTTATTGAGGGACATGAGAATACTTTTACACTGTTGGTGGTATCCTGTGTTTTGAAGTCTGTGTAGTAGGACACCACAAAACTTTGAAAAAGTAAGAACTGAGCTTGATAATAGCAATATTTAATTTCTATAATACAATGATAGAATAGATTGAGGAAAGTCATTTTTTTACTGGTATTTGCTGAAATAAGTTAATGCACTTGGTTGTTAGAAAGGTCCCCTGTCCTTTACTGTCATGTCTAATACTGCCTCCACTCCAGTCCAAAGAATTCCATGGGAGGTCTGAACTTACTGTACTTCACTTCAGAGTCAGAGAACCCATTGAGAGCCCCCAGTAGTTCAGCACATATAGAAGTATCTGATATTTCACATTGGATTTCGAAACCTACTTAAAATCATCCCTGGAAAAGTTTGATTCTGCTGGGATTTCCTGACCTGGAGTAGAAGAGGTTGAACTTTCTTGGATGTCTTAAGCTTACAATGGAGTTTGGAGATGATCTGAGATCAGTCTTACAATTTCAGAGCCATGGAGGAATGTTTTGGCACATGACCACTTGCCTAGATCCATTTTCCTATGTTTTGGTTTTATGGTTTCTTTGTTTTTTGTTTTTTGAGACAGGGTCTTACTATGTAGCCCAGGCTGGCCTCAAACTCATGAGGATCCTCCTGCCTTGGCCTCCTGAGTGCTGGGATTACAGATGTGCACTGCCACATTCAGCCTTTTTCCTATTTTGGGGACCAGAGCCAAAATAGAGTTTTAGTGAGAGACATCCTTGTAAATGCTTCTGAGAAGGCTGTTTGGTCTCTTTCCTTGCCACTTACCTTACTATGTCCATAATAGTTTTTCTGGGTAGGGCTGAAGTCTCGATAAGCTTTGATAGGATTTCAAATAATAGGATCCCTGGGTTGCCAGTTAGATTTAAACAGATTTCCCTTTCTGGAACTGTGGAGGGGGACAAAAAAAATTTCAAAATGTCTTCTAAATAAAGTACTTATCCAAAAGTAATAAGATGACAGTCTTTTTACTATTTATAATAATAATAATAATAATAATAATAATAATAATAATATCAAGTCAGGGACTAAAGATATAATAAAACATTAAAAATTTGTTTTGTTTGGTAGAAAGGTCATTTAAATTATGGGGCAAATGGAGTAATCACTGAATACAAAAATATTTTTAGTTCAGTATCTTCTAAGTAAATATATAACACTTTTAACACAAGCATGAATTATATGTTAAGGATTATTGTCTCATTCCTCCATGAAAAGAAATTGTCAATAAACATATCCTTGGTTTATAAGATAACTATTATTGTAGTATTCAAAAATGTTGACATTTGTAATTGTAAAGACAGTTGGTAGGCTAGAAATGGGTATGTGTTCAAAACTGCATATAGTATTTGAACTTTAGAATGTATTATCATAGAAAACATGGCATGAGTAATGGTTAGATTTTCCAAGGTAGCAGTCTACTAAGCTTATAAACAAACTGTGGAAGTACTACTAGCGATTTTTCAAGTATTTTTCCATTGCATTTGTAGCTTTGTGTGAGAACATGCACTCTAACCCCAAGCAGACTTGCATTGAGTTAGAGGCTTCATCAGTGCGAAGAAGGTATTTTTCTTTTTCTTTTTCTTTTTCTTTTTCTTTTTCTTTTTCTTTCGGTACTGGGGATTGAACTCACACCCTCACACTTGCCAGGCAGACACTGTGCTGCTGAGCTATATCCCCTGCCCCTGGAAGGTATTTTTCAAGAGCAATTAATTATCTATGCCCAGATCTGTATGAGAGAGATCATTTTTTCTTTCTAAAGAAAAAACTTTCTTTTATAAAAAGAAAAGAAGGACATACTCTTGGTAAAAAATTAAAACAGTATAAAAGTATACCTATCACTTTCCAGAGTGTTCTCTTTGAGACTACAGGGCAGTGTCCCCTGAAGGAGTCCTTTAGACAACATTGCTACCTGCTTAATATATATAAGTTAAAATTCTACAACTACATCAGTTTGCTTAACAGATACTGTTTTGGAGAAGCAGTTTAAAGGTAAATCATACATGAGCTGGGAGTTTAGCTCAGCAGCACAAGCGCTGGCTTGGCAAGTGCAAGGTGAAGTTCAATCCCCAGTACCAAAATAAATAAGTAAGTAAATAAATAAAACCATATCCTTTATTACGCTTTCTTGATTTGTCTCCTGATTGGGACACCTAAGTGAATAATGCTTATTCTGCAGTGGGTTGTAACTACCAAACTGCCATCTGTTCTGTAATGTCTACTCACCCACAGCCCTGAGGAAGCGGTTCTTATCTGTCAGCACCTTTAAGAAGTCTGAGAAGTTCACCTTTCCATCTCCTACAAAACAAATGTAAGCTCAGAGCAAGGATAAGTTGTGCTTAAATTATTAGACTATATGTTCTGTGTGAAAGTTAAAGTATCATGGACCATTTAATATTTAAAATCAGTGCATTTTAATTCATTCAGGTCTTCTTGGAGGGATATTAGCACCATTATACTAGTCTTCTGCAGTCCATAGAAATAAGGGCAGGATGTAAACATTCAGCCAGGGGATTCTCAGCTGTTGTAGTCCTATGAATCTACCCCTTTTTCCAGAGATTTTCCATTTTTACACAGAATCCACCAACCTTGCTCCTCTGTATCTGCTCCTATTGTTTCTGTTATAACATGTCAGGTTATACTTCATTTTAAGAAAACCTCATTTCTTCTAAAATTAAAGCATAGTGCTACTGGAGGGGTTCTGCTTTCATAAAAGAATAGAAAAATTAGAGTGGAAACAAAGAATATCTTTTTTTGGTCTTTTTTTATGCAAAGAATATCTTAATTAACTGATGACACCGAGTCACATGCAGAACTGATGCTGGCAGAATGGGCTCTGGCAGGTGGGTGAGACGGGAGAGGCGATAATGTGCTGAACTCATCACAGCTTGGACTACTAATCACTAGATCAGTGTATCCAGGAGAAACATAAATATGTATGTTTTAAAAATATCAACAGAAATTCTGTGGAATTTAAAATTCAGTATAGGTGGGTTGTAACAATAGCAGCAAGATCTGTACTGATGATTCCAATAGGAACAAGAGTTTGGGTTTTCTTGGTAATATGTCATTTTTGAAATTGTTTGTCTTTGGATCTGTTATTCTCCAGAATCTCCATATTTGTCCAAAATGGGCATCACGTGGCAAGTGGAAGGCTGTGGGTTTGATTCCTGGTACCAAAAAGGGCATCATGGGACCAGGGATACAGTTCAGCCACGTAAGTGCCTGCCCGGCAAGCACAAGGTCCTGAGATTGAATCCCTGGTAACCCCCACCCCCCAAAAAAGGGCATCATGGCAGATAACTTGAATTTGATATTAAGAGGACACAGTCACTCTTCATTTTTACACTAGATTTTTCAAAGAATAGTGTATTTCATAGCATTAACTTGATTTCATAACTTATACACATACCTCACTGTTAAACATGCATCTGTAGTAGTAAAAGTTAAACACTCATATATCATAGTAGTTCTTAAAGTTAAACATGCTTATATAGTAGTAGTTCCCCTTATCCACAGAGGATATACCCCAAGACCTCTAACAGATGCCTCAAACCTCAGATAGTTCTGAACCCCATATATACTATCTTATTTTTGGTACATACATACTATAAAGTTTAATTTGTAAGTTAGGCACAATAACAGGTTAATAACTAATAAAAATAGAACAGTTTAAGTAATATATTTTAATAAAAGTTACATGACTGTAGTTTCTCTTGAGAGAACCAAGGCAAATATTAATGTTCTTGCACTGCCGTTGACTGTGTGTAACTGAAACCATGGAAAGTGAAACAGGTAGATAAGGTAGGGCTACTCTTCACTTTTATTTACCTTTTTTTTAACCAAAATTTTATAGTTCAAGATAGGTTTACTTTTTCTGTTGATATAGTCACTGAGAAAAATATATATATATATTTTAAAAAGTCTTTTTAAAACAATGAGAAAATCAAAATACTTACGATCAAAATCAGCACATTTTAATTCATTATAAACATCATGCTTGGTTAGATTCATTCCTAACTTAGCTAATGTGCTCATCATTCCATTTAAATCAATACAGCCAGTTTTATCCTTGTTGAAGAAGTTGTAGGCATCTTGGAAGGCTAGAGAAGTAGAATTAAAAATGAATATTTAAACTGGGTGTGGTGGTACATGCTTGTAATCCCAGCACTCAGAAGGCTGAGGCAGTAGGATTGCTGTGAGTTTGAGACCAACCTGGGCTACAAAGTGAGCTCAAGTTCAGCCTAAACTATGTAGTGAGACTCTGTCCCAAAAAGACAAGAAAAAAAATAGAGATATTTAATAGACATCTTTAATACAGGACACTGTCCATCCTTGTGATTTGGACTGCAGTAAACTAATTGGCAGAGCAGAAAACCAACTGTGGCAGGTGAAATAGCTTTCTAAAAAGTCCATACCCTCTTCCCTGAAACCTATAAATATGTTATCCTACATTATAGAAGAGACTTTGCAGATGTATTTAAGATACAGGAGCCTGGGTTGCTGGAGTTGTCCCAATCTACTTTGATGACGGCTTGTAGAGGTAGAAGCAAGATAGATATGGCGCGAGTCAGAGAGGTTCAGAGCACAAGAAAGACTCGGCCCACTACTGTTGGTATGAAGGTGGTGGGTCAATGTAATGTGGAGTCCTGGGAGCTTACAGGGCTTGAGAAGGCTCCTGACTGGTAGACAGGAAGGAAACTAGGGACTTTGGTCATATAACTGCAAGGAACTGAATTGAGCCAGAAATCTGAATGAGATGGCAAGCAGATTCTCCAGAATCTCCAAATAAGAGCTCAGGGAGGCCAGCATCGAAATTTCAGCCCAGTAAGACCCGAAGAAGAGAAACCAGCCAAACCTGCCTGGACTTCTGACCTACAGAATTTAAAGCAATGGAGTTATACTACTTTTGCTGTTAAAATTATGACAATTTTTTATGATAGTAATAGAAAGCGGATATACCAAGTTTGAACCTAATTTAATATTTGGTTCAAATATGCAAAGATAATATGTGTCTTTACACAGATCTAATATTTTTAGAAGAAGTATTCAAAGAACTAACTAAAGTTGGGGGTGGTGGCACATACCTGTAATCCCAGCTACTGGGAAGCTGAGGCAAGAAGATCACCAATTTGAGGCTGACCTGGGCAACTTAGTGAGACTCTGTCTCAAAAAGGGCTGGGATATAGCTCTGAGTATCGTTAAGAAAATTTAGCCTCATGTCGCTGAAACACCCCGGACTCTTGCTAACCTAAAGGGACATCATAAGTAGACAGAAACCAAAATGTTTGAGTAAGACAGTTCCCAGGGGCACACTGGGAACAGGGCAAACTAGTATTATTTGTGGAAATTGCTTTTCTGCCAGTATGCTAAATTAACTATTCCTTGAAATGCTGGTTATAAAATAGGATAATGATGCCACTGCTATGGAGTTTAATCTGTGAAACTGCCCCCCTGCAGAAGCTGGGTGAGTATAAATCTGATCTTGACAGTCTTTTATGTTTTCCAAACCAGCTTTCTTAGCAATAAAGATGATTTTGTTTTACAATTTTTATTTTACTTAATTTTAGATTTCTGAAAAAGAGTCTCACTTTGTAGTCCAGACTGACTTTGAATGTCTATGTGGTTTAGGCTTTGAAGTCACAGACCTCCTGCCTCCCCTCCTGGTTTGGACTACAGGTGTGTGCCACCACACGCTGCAATACTGGGAATCAAACTCAGGACCTTGCACTTGCCAAGTAGTCTCTGTTCCACTGAGCTACACTCCCGGCCCTACCCAGAATTTTTTAAACAATTTTTCTTCCAGTACTGAGGATGGAATCTAGAGACTCGTACATACATATGAGCTACATCGATAGGCCCCCTTCTCTTAAATGAAAGAGTGGTACAGACACCTCTTGAAATCCTATATCTGTACTAAAGAAAGGATCATATGCATTAGGGAGCTCTATCTATTAGGATGATTCTCATTACCTTCCATTTGTGATGGGCTCAACTTTTCTTTGTGGTGTAATTGGCATGGAAAGGATCTTGGTAAATCTTTATCCCTGAGAAGAAACATAAGAGGTTTATATTTAACACATACAGAACTGAAAAGAGCAAGCATTAGTCCCATTCATCAGTTTTTGCTGACAGGAATGAATGTGAGCATCTCATTTCCTAAAGGATCTGTTTCTGTCACCTGCCATTAGGGACGGGACAGGACAGTGAGAAAATATTGGCTCCTCAGGTCCATACCTCTGCCCTATATTTACCAAACATCCTTGCTTCCCTTATAAAGCTCTGATTTCCCCCATTTTATAAAACAAGAAACTGAGGGTCAGAGCAATGAAATAACTTATTCCAGGTCATATAGATAATGAGTCAAATTTGTCTGACTAAGGTTCATGGCTATAAGTCTTAAATTCTGTTGTTAGAAATGTAAGTTTTTTCCCACTGAGATTTCATCTCATACTGGGAAGAATGGTTATTATCAAGAAGTCAACCAGTAACAAATGCTGGAGGGGCTATGAGGGAAAGGAAGCCCTCCTCCACTGTTGGTGGGAGTGCAGACCGGTGCAACCACTGTGGAAATCAGTGTGGGGATTCCTCAAAAAGCTAAGATCAGAGTTCACATTTGACTCAGCTATTCCCCTGGGAATCTTCCCAGAAGAATTAGAAACACTGTACCACAATGATATATGTGCACCAATGTTTATAGCTTTACAATTTATAACAGCTAAATCTTGGAAACAACCCAAATGCCCACCAGCTGAGAAATACATAAAAAAGATGTAGTATTTTTATATTATGGAGTACTACTCAGTCACAAAGAAGGATAACTTGAGACTTTTATAGGTAAATGGATGCAACTTGAGATAATACTCATAAGTCAGATAAACCAGACACACACGTGTAAATATCATTGTCTCCATAGTGTGAGAAGCTTAAAACTACATAAGATCCAAAATGTACAGTACATATTGTAAAATGGGAAGAAACTTCAAAAGGAAAGAGAAACTGGGATGTGGGGGACAGAAAAAAGAAGGAAGGGAAAAGCAAAAAATATATAAAAGATAGTTAGGATAGTTATATTGTTAATTTCTCTTAGTTCATTGAAAAGAAAAATTTGTGCTAATATTGTTTGGACAATTAAATGCCAATATCTTATAATATGAGTAAGTAATTTAAAGATAACAGTACATAATGTATTAACCTTTGTCTCTCTTCTCTAATGTTTTGAAATTTTATTTTTATTATCTTTAAAGAAATGAGAAAGAAATGTAAGTTGCTTCAGAATTTTAGTACAAAAAATGTTGTGATGTATAACCTTAGAGAAAAACTTTTGCTTCTATGATTTAACAATTTCAATTGTCAAATTTTACTTTTAAAAATTTATTTTTTTAATTTTAAAGATAATAAAACTGAGTGAAACAAAACAGAACAAAGCCAATCAGAAAAGAGCAATGAAAGTGATACAGGACTTCAAAATAGGACAAATTTGATTTTTACCAAATATGAAAGACAGAAAAAGACAGAGAACACTTCTGGAAAGTTTGGCTGCCCATTCATTTCCCTAGGAAATCTGGAAAAAGTGGGAAAATACTAATGCTTAGGGGACACTGTATAGATCTATAATGACTTAGGAACATAAAAAATGTATTATGTAAAACTGGGTTTGCCTATAATATGGTAGGAAGAGTTAATGAAATATAGATTGATTAAAACCATGCTTTTATGAATTTATTTTATTTAAGATGCATTTAGTTTTGAAACTAATAGAAATAAAAGTTTAAAAAATATTGAATCTCTTAGTATTTATGCTTTTATAAAAAGGTGGTAGATAAAGATAAACTAAAAGAAATAAACATTGCAGTTAAACAATAAAATTATTAGGGTTTTTACTTTAGTATTCTGTAGAATATTATATTCAACTCATTTTCAAACAGGGACTAGGAGAGAAGGAAATGATCTGTCTGTCTGTCTCCCTATCTCTGCAGTGCTGGGGAAGGAACCCTGGCCTCACCAGTGCTAGACAAGCACTCCATCCCTGAGCCACATCCCCAGCCCAGCTGTGATAAGCTTTTAAAATGTATCGTTCTAAACTTTTTGACATGAGATTTTATTTAACTTGCTTTATTTCCTTAGCTTTTATTAACACTGATTTCTTCTGATGTTTGTTCTTTATCACCTATTGGAATTTCTGAAGACTCAGGTTATTTTGTATTTGTAAATATAAACAAATTTCTTTAGTGTGATGTAAAAAAATGCAGCAGATACAGAAATATGTTCTCAAGAAGCCAGAGCAAAGTATAAGTTTTGACCTTGCATGTGCATGTGTTTCTATGCAGTATAAGATCTTTATTAGTTGTGTTGTGAAGAATACTCAATACAAACTGGGGATTTAGCTCAATGGTGAAAGTGCCTAGCAAGTGCAAGGTCATGAGTTCAATCCCAGGTTAAAAAAAAAAAAAATCTATGTTGGAGTTTAGCTCAGCAGCTTAAGTGCCTGCTTAGCAAACATGAGGTCGTGAGTTGAATCCCCAGTACAAAAAACCAAACCAAAACAAAACAAACTCAACACAATTTCAAACCGTATCTTACACCAAACACTGGAGAAAGCCTTTCTATTTTATATAAGTTTCAAACTGACATAGGAGATTAGGGTGTGGCAAAACTGGCTGGGGAAGTAGCTGTAACCTGATCATTGCAAGATCCAGGAACACATGTGCAGAGCAGTTCCCAAAGTCCTCCTTGTGGACTTCTGAGAACTCAAATGGGTTTTCAATAGGGTGGCCTAGACCTGAGGTCATCCTGAGGCATGGGATCCCAGCATCATCTCTCAGGACTGATATGTAGGAGTTCTTGTGGGTTTCCTGGAGATTTAGATAGTATAAAAGGACACAGACACCAAGAATAGCTTGCTGTTTTGGCGTTCTTCACGACAGCCTGGTCTGCTTTTTCCACTTTTATCTTGCTTTTTTCCTCTTTAACTTGGGCCCAATCTGCTCTGCAAAACCAGTTTCTCTCTCATTCCTGAGTTGTATTTTTTAGAATAAACTTTGCCATTGTTCTTTGCTTGGTTTGTTCAATTCTTTGTTTGAGATGAAAACCTGGACTCTTAACTCCAGGAGAGGTGAGCAACCCAGAAATGATAGTAGAACCTTTGATGTAGAATGATCCAAGCCCAACCTTTCATTTAGTGTGTGAATTTCCTCTGTATGTGGTATTATTTAGTCTTTTCTTGATTACTTTCAGTAACAAGGAACTTGCTGTTTTAAAAGACATCTTGGGCCAGCTTGTGGAGGACCACTTGGAAGACTCTCTTTGAACAAAGAGCAATTGCCTCCACTTTGGCTAAACCTGACCCTGTCTCCATGAGCTGGTGTGTACAGCATTGGCTAGGCCATTTCTTTTTCCCTTCAGTTGGCTCTAAGCAATGTAAATAGGGCTGCCTGAGGTGTCAGATGCTTAATCTTTGAAGCTATAGGTGACAATTGCTTTTTTCCTGCTCAGACCATGGTTCGCTCCCAAATCATGGTTGAGCTGGGAGGGATGAAGAGCCATCCTCTAGGGCTGTCAACTGAGTTCTGAGCCTCAAGGTAAGAGGCTATGAATTCCCAGGGCAGAAAAATTTGCACATGAGGGTTGAGGCACCACGCCCTAATGCTGCCTCAGTTGTGTTATGCAGATCCGTCTTTCTGCACATCCTTCTCTCTGCATATTGCAGAGGTGCTTTCAGGCCTCCTACCTAGCCCAGCTCCAGGTACTCGGTACTCACGTATTTCCCGCTATTCTCACAGTCACCCATTCTCAAGCCCCTCCCTTATTCATAAATTAATAAAATCCAGGTTAGGCCCTGAGTCAGGGCCTCTGTTCCAATGAAACTTCATCCATGCTGGACTTAGGAAGGACCTTTTGGCTCTTCATAATTATAGATATGTGTTAGTGTCTTTATTCTCACTGGAAGTGGTAGATTAGAATTAACTCAGTAGAATTCCAATAACTTGTCCATGGAATTATAAATACAAACTTTTAAGACTACAATGAGCAATGAGAACAGGAAATGGCTCTCTACCCCAGCTATGGTGGCACACATTTGTAATCCTAGCTACTTTGGAAACTGAGGCAGGAGGATCAGGAGTTTGAGGCCAGCTTGGACTATATAGTGAGTTCAAGGCCAGTCTGAGACACATAACAAGAACACATCTTAAAACCAAACCAAACCAAACCAAACCAAACCAAACCAAACCAAACCAAACCAAACCAATCCAGACCAGACCAGACCAGACCAACCCAACCCAACCCAACCCAACCCAACCCAACCCAAAAGGCAGCTTTTTATGTGGGTAAGGGAACAGTAATATTAAGGATTTGGCTGCTACAAGATTTTCTTTCCTATTATTCTCTAAAAAGTGTCAGAAAGATTGTTTACCACTGGCGAAACCAAGAACACCAGCAAAAATACCCTCAAGGTGGTAAGGAGAATGAACAATTGTGAGAAAAGTGAGTTTTTTTTTCTTATAATGTTTTTTTCCCTAAAATCTAATACTAAAATATATCTTGTGCCCTCTCAGTTATGTAGCTGTGTTGTTGTTATTTTAGTTTATCTGTAGCTGTTTGAGAAGAAGTTATTGTTAATGATACAAGCGAACCTCTCTCCCCAATTTTAGCCCAAGGCTAGTCATGGCTAATTTACCAGATTCTTTTACTGGCTATATTTTTAATAAAGACCCTTTTTCTATATTTTGACTAACTTAGGGGTTAGGTCTACCTTAAGATCTTCCAAATTTATTCTCCTTTAAACTGGCACTCAAAATACCTTAAAGTATAACTGACAACTTGGAGCATTCTAGGGTATTTTGTGTCCTAACAAAAATTAGCATTTCATTTGGGAGAACAGGAAGGGAAACCTCCAGTCAAAAAGGATGTTTACCATTTTCTTTTCATAAAAAGCTTTCTCAGCTTAAATGTTTTGTTTTATAACTAAACCCACTACAGAACAGATATTTGAAGAGCATTCTCACTTGTCTTACAGCCTTTAAGGGTATTTAATATATCCACTACATTAATAATTCTTTATCATAATGTATTTATATTTTTACCACTTACCTCTTGCTATGGAAGACAGGTGCTTTTAGAGGATTCAACTTAAATTTTGACTTAAGTTCAGAAACTGCCATGTGGCCAGTGACTGGGTCTGGAATTCAGAAAGTGCAATTAAGGATCAATCACAGATTAATTTCTTTACACTCTTGTGAATTTCCCAGCTTGAGACCTGGAGTTTGAAAAGTCTAGGGCCTCAAGAAATGGAACTATATGCAAATTCAAGTTAGAGTTATGTGCAGAGTTGGAAAGCTATGTGGGAAATTTTCCTTATTTTCCTTAGACCTGAAAGCAAAATTTCTTGTTACCGATCCCTTTTCAAACACTGACCCTATATAAAAATAAATGCTAAGTGTAATACGTCAGACACAAAAAGACTGTATGTTTTCACTTATACCTATGTGGGATCTAAACTAGTTAAACTCGGAGTAAGTAGAATGGTTGGCGGAGGGAGATATGAGGGTACACAGTTCCAGTTACACAAGGTGAGTAAATTCTAAAGATCTAGTGCAAGCCATGGTGATTACAGATGATAGCATTGTACTGTATCCTTGAAATCTAAGAGAACACATCCTAAATATTATCACTCCCTTCCAGTAGTAATTATGGAAAATTATGGATATAGTAATTAGCTTGATTGTATGATTATTTTGCAATGTATGCATATATAAAACCATCACATGTATTTTAAATCATAAAAAAGTGCCAAGTGAAACACACCATCCTAGAAATATATAGAAAAAGTTATTTAAAGGAAAATTTATTTATGAACCAGAACATTTCAAATCATAATTGACAAATGTAATAGCATTTTAAATATTTGCTTACTTGTTTCTGTCTTAGACACCTGTCTAGCAGTATGTAGTTTTTCTCAGAGTTTCCTTCCGGGATGTGTATGCATGAACTGACACTCTTCTGGTCCCATGGTCTTTCTTGAGTAGGAGTGGGTGTCAAACACAGTGCTGTTTGCTACAGTAGACCTTGAATCAACTCCTTTACTACAAGCATTGCTCTAGGCCTCCCTTTACCACTTTGCATAGTTTGAGAGATAGGACCTATGGACCATGGATTAGGTGGTAGGGCTTCCACCTTTGTTCATTATATAGCTCCAGTTATCTTTTTTAAAAGTGGAGTGAACCAGGAGTATGATGCATGTCTGTAAGCCCAGCACTTGGGAGGCTGAGGCAGGAGGATTGTGAGTTTGAGGCCAGCCTGAGCTACATAACAAAATTCTGTCTCAAAACAAAAGTAGTGTTGTTAAGAGGCTTATCAACAAGAAAAGTGGACCATTAACAGGAATACTGAGCAATACATACTATTAAACAACGAAGCAAAGTTTCTCAATGTTTGATCAGAATTCATTTTTCTCAAGTCTTTACTTCAGAGCCTAGAGAGTAGCTGTTTTTAAACAACTTAACTGTAGCTGTTTAGAATCTAGGAACTTACCATAGAGCTGGGAACTCCAGAGATATTCAACAAGTTAGGTACTTGAAAGGTGCTTTGAAATCATCCTTATGGTTGAAAATAATCACTATTTAAAAAAAATAGCTTCAATCTCTCAAAGAGCTGTGAGATTATTTTCTTTTTAAAAAAGGACTCAGCTTAGACTTGTAAAAATCTTGATATTTACCTACTTTTAAGTTGTGCTACTCACCACTTTGAGCCTTCAGTCAGATCAAGAGCCCAACAAAGGGTTTGTTCCATCATGCAACTGTGACCTCATTCATTGCTCTGGCTCAGGCCCAAGAAGAGAAGGACCCACAAACTCCTTCCAGTGTTGGAGAAAATCCCCAGTGCCACAAGACAAACAAACAAACAAACCAAAAACAAGAGAAACTCCAAGTCATATTATGAAGTCTAAAAAGAAGGGCAAAAAGGTCTCTTATAAGCTTATAAACTTTAGTATTAGTAAGAAAAATGACTTTAGAAAATAATTAAAAACTGCATGTGGTGGCACACACCTATAATCTTAGCACTTGGAAAGCTGAGGCAGGAGGATCGCTGCAAGTTTGAGTCTAGCCTGTGTTACATAGTGACTGTAAGGCCAGCTTGGATTATATAGTGAGAACCTGTCTCATAAAAACAAAAACAAAACAAAAAAGTTGCTTGTGCGAAGCAGATACTATAACATTCATGGTACTGTAAATTCTCTAGCACAAGAGTCTTATTCATTAGGGTTTTGATTTTAGTCCCCTAATGACTAATGATATTGAACACCTTTTTATGTGATAATGGTCATTTTTACATCTTCTGTGAAGATATGTCCATTCATATCCTTTGTCCATTGAAAAATCAGGTTACAGAGATCTCCCCTTACCTTTAGGAACTATGTTCCAAGGCCTCCAGCAGATGCTGGATACCACGGATAATACCACACTCTCTATATACTATGTTTTTTCCTATACATACATATGCATGATACAGTTTAATTTATATTTTAAGTGTAGTAAGAGGTTAACAACGATAATATATTTTTTTCATTTTTAAGTTGTTATGGCTAATTGCTGACCTTGACACCCAGAGATTAACCAGTAATGTACTGGGGCCTCCAAAAGTGCTTTTAGATTTAAGATGGGGATAATAACAGTTCCTATTAAATGGAGTTGGTGGGACATAAAAAAGAAATTTTGATTTTGTTTTGTGGTTTTAAAAAGAGATGAAATCTCGCTATGTTTCCCAGGCTGGTCTCAAACTGCTGGGTTCAAGTCATTCTGTCTCAGTCTTCCAAGTGGCTATTGTATCCATCTAGAAGTAAAAATTTTAAATTATTCTTTATCCTTAGGTGGAGTAAAAGACATATTACATAAAATTTACCATAGTAATTATTTTTAAGTATTGAGAAGTATATGTACTTTGTTGCTCCACCAATCTACAGAACATTTTCATCTTGCAAAGTGGAAACTCTATACTCAGTAAGTAACATCTCAGCATTTCCCCTTTCTTCCAGTCCCTGACAACCATCATATTTTCTGTTTCTATGCGTTTGGCTGTTACAGATATCTTACGTAAGAGAAATAGGGTATTTGTCTTTTTGTGATTGTTTTATTTCACTGTGCATTAATGTCCTTGGGGTTCATCCATTTTGCAGCACTGGATCACAGCTTCCTTCCAGTTGGAGGGCTGAATAAAATGCCATGAATGAATATATTACCTTTGGTTTATCCATTCATCTATCAGTGGACAAGGTCATAAATAGTGCTGCTGTAAACACATAGATGTTCTCACTGATTCGCTTTTGAAAGCTTACACAAAATGTCAACTGGGCGCGGTGGTGCATGCCTGCAATTCTAGCACGTAGGAAGTTGAGTCAGGAGGATCGTTGAGAGTTTGAGACTAGTCTGGGCTACAAAGTGAGCTCAAGGCCAGCCTGAATTGCATAGTGAGACCCTGTCTCAAAACAAACAAACAAACAACCCCAAACAAATCCCGAAGCGTCAGAAAATGTTCCTAGGATCAATTTTTACAAGTTATATTAGATTGTCTAATTCATGTTTGGCAAACCACTAAATATTCCAGTTTTTAATATTTTATCTTTTTGTAATATTTGAGTCTAGGAGCTGGGGGTTTATCTCAGTGGCATAAGTGCCTGCCTGACAAGTGTGAGGTTGTGAGTTCGATCCCTGGCACAAAAAAAAAAAAAAAAAAGTCTTTGTGTTCAGTTAGTTTCTTCATTAATTCAACAAATACAACATTTATCCATTTGTACTATTTCATATTCATACAAGCAATGGATGAGGCAATGGATGAGGATTTCAATTTATCTACACCTTCATTAATGCTTGTTTTTATTATAGTCTAGTTGTTTTGAAATATTTTACTCTGGTTTTGATTTCCCTAATTATTAATGATGTTGAACATCTTTTTATGTGCTAGTGGTCATTTTTATTTCTTCTGTGAAGAAATGTCTATTCATATCCTTTGTCTATTTGAAAATTTAAGTTACATTGATCCCCTCCTACCTTCAGCTGAAGTGTTTCAAAACCCCTAGTAGATGCCTGTTGGGATAGATAGTACCATAGCACTATACTGTACATATATATATATATATGTGTGTGTGTATGTGTGTGTTATTTATGTTATTTTTTCCTATATATGTTATATGTTATTTTTATGTTATTTTTTCCTATATGTACATACCTATGATAAAGTTTAACTTGTAAATTAAGCATAGTAAGAGATTAACAACAATAATATACGTGTATATTCTTTTGGGTTTTTTTTGTTTTGTTTTTGTTTTTGGTACTGGGGATTGAACTTACAACCTCGCACTTGCCAGGCAAGCACTTGTGCCACTGAGCTAAATCCAGAGCCCCACTGTTTTTTTTTTTTTTTTGGATACTGGGAATCAAACTCAGGACTTTGCACTTGCCAGGCAGGCACTGTGCCACTGAGCTGTTTCCCTAGCCCTATTCTTTCATTATTAAGTCAAGTCATTATTTCATCTTTTTATTTAAAGGAAGCATTTTATGGCTTCACTCTGGCAAATCTAAATTGCAAGTATCACTCTTCTTGTGTTTTTTGGTCACTACTAAGTAAAACGAGGATGACAAGCAGTGGAATACACTACAACTACTTAGTAATTCATGGATGAGTAATGCAAACAGTATGTACGCGTGGGACAGAGATGATTCAGGTCCAAAGCAGGATGGGAGATAGCAGTAGATATTATCACACCCCTTAGGAATTATTTACTTCTGGAATTTTCCATTTAATATATTAGATTGCAGTTGACTGCAGATAACTGGGACTGTGGAAAGCAAAACTTACAGATAAAGGAGAAATAATTGTATTTGTCTTTCTTATTATCTAGTTATAAGGGGTCTTGATATATTTTGGATACTAAATTCCCTCTGATAATATTGTCTCCTATCCTATACTTTGTTTTTTCACTTTCTTAATAGTGTCCTTTCAACTACAAAAGTTATTCCCACAATTTTAAAATGAAAAAGAATAGATAAAAGGAAGTGAATAGATCATCAACTAAATTTACTCCTTTCATTTTATTGAATTAATTGGTTCAATGACAGAGTCAATGATACCTACTTTATAAGCTGCACTGTGGTACCACACAGATTAAAATGCGATCAAGGTTTAAAGACAGCAAATGAAGCCCTTAGCAGCAGTATAACTGATAAAATAGTGCAGGGCAGCACAAAAAGTAAAGGCAAAGGAAACTCAGAACAACAGAGACATAATGATGTCCAGTCACTTTATGGGTTAATAGACAGAGGGTAGAAATTGACAAGACAATTAGGGAAAACAATTAAGGAATTAAAAATGATAAGTCAAAGTGTTAACCCTTCTCTGTTTTTTTTTTTCTTCAGTGCTAGAGAGCGAAGCTAAGGCCTTCACTCTGATTTACCTCCTAAGTCCTTTTTATTTTTATTTTCTAAGTTTTTTTGAGGCAGGGTCTTGCTATGTAGTTCAGGCTGGCTTTGAATTTATGCCTTGCCTCACACTCCTGAGTACTGGGATTACAGGTGTGCACCACCACACTTGGCTTTATTTTTATTTTGAGACAGTTTTGCTCAATTGCCTTCGCTGGGGTCGAATTTGTGGTCCCACAGTGCCTCCCAGAGTGTTGGGAGGTGGGCTCCTAGCAAGGCTTTCATACCAGGTTTCACATCACCTTTCATATAATTGGCAGTTTTTTTCAACTTACATAGAGTCATCATTCTATTTATATAAATTTAAGAGTCAAATTATATACATTTCTTAAAATATGAGAAGTAGAATAGGAGGGATGCATTTTATCTTATTTTTCCTCAGATAAGTAGAAAACTGAAGGAAAATGTCAAAGTTATATGTGATTATCCGTTTTAATTCATACACTTCTTTTGCCCTAATATATAGAACTATAAAGGCAAAAAAATTGAAAAGCACTAGAGGCAGAATTGAAATCAAGTCTATTCTTTTAGACTTGATTTCTTTTTTCCTTTCAAAATGTGGGGTAATTTTGTTTCCTAAACATGAGGAGAATAAATGTCTTCTTTACTGAGGGATGAGTTAATTCAAATTCAAAACATATAACTTGTAGAATTAAGAAAAAATTGTCAGATATCTTTTACTTCCTGTTCTCTGACCTCGCATCCCATACAGTCTTTCCTGCTCGTCTTCGCCGTTATGTGGCTCGCCTCCCCTCCTAGGCATTAGTTTGCCAGAGGTGCCCCAGGCCCTTCTCAGGTACGGCACATAGTATCATTCTGATTAGGAATGTGACACAGAAGATTTCTTTCCCAGAGAGGAGGTAAACTTAAATTTCATACAGTGAGATTTTTCTTTTTTTATTATAAAAAGAAGGAAAAAAAACCCCAGAATTTAAAAATAAGATAATAGGAGAGTAACAATAATTAATACATTGCATATTGTTACCTTCAAAGTGGTTCCTCAGGGCACAAGATATAAGCATGAGATATTGTCCAAACAATATTAACACAAACTTTTCTTTTCAGTGAACTAAGAGAAATTAGCAATATATCTGTCATATATATATATGCTTTTCCCCCCTTCCCCCTTTACCCCACCACTGTTTCTGTCTTCTTCTTTTTTTTGGTACCAGGGATCAAACTTGTGACCTTGTGCTTGCCGGGCAGGTGCTTATGCCACTGAGTTAAATCCCCAACCCCACAGTTTCTGTTTTCTTTTGAACAGTTTTTTCCCAATTCACAATATCCATTGTACGTTTTGGGTCCTATTTACTTGTTCAGCTTCTCCCACTAGTGAGACTATATAATGTTTACACATGTGGGTCTGATTTATTCTAAATATGAGTATGGTCCCGAGTTGCATCTATTTACCTATGAAAGTCTTTAAGTTTATCCTTCATAAAGAGTAGTACTCCATTCTATAAAAAAATCTTTTTTATGTATTCCTCAGTTGGTGGGCATTTGAGTTGTTTCCAAGATCTAGCTAATTATAAATTGTGCTACAATAAACACATATATCACTGTGGTATGATTTTTTTTTTTCTTTTTTTTTTGGTACTGGGTATTGAACTCATGACCTCAGGCTTGCCAGGGAGGCACTTATTCCACTGAGCTAAATCCCTGGCCCTGGTATGATGTTTTTAACTTTTTTTTTTGTACCAGGGGTAGAACTCATGACCTCACACTTGCCAGGCAGTCACTTATGTCGCTGAGCTAAATCCCTGGCAGGTGTTTTTAATTCTTCCAAAAAAATATCCAGAAGGGGAAGAGTTGAGTTGAATGGGACCTCTAGGGCTAGTTTTTTTGAGGAATATCCACATTGATTTCCACAATGGTTGCACCAATCTACATTCCCACCAACAGCGCAGAAGGGTACCTTTTCCCCCACAGCCCCTCCAGCATTTGTAATTGATTGATTTCTTGATTTTTGGCCATTCTTTCTGGAGTGAGATGGAATCTCAGCATTGTTTTAATTTGCATTTCTCTAATGACCAATGATGCTGAACATTTTATCATATATTTATTTGCTATTTGTATTTCTTCATCTGAGAAGTACATATTCATCTTAGATGCCCATTTTTGAATTAGTTCTTTGAATTTTGGGGGCCTGATCTTTTAAAATTCTTTGTATGTTTTAGATAGAAGTCCTTTGTCTGAGGGACAACTGGCTATAACTTTTTTCTCATTTCATGAGTTGTCTTTTCACTCTGTTAGTGATTTATTTTGTTGTGCAAAAGCCATTTCTTCATTCTTTTAGTATAAAATCAGCATGGTATTGGCAAAAAATCAAATCTGAGGAACAGAATAGAAGATGCAGATGCAACTCCAAAAACACTCAGCCAATTTATCTTTGACAAAGGGGCAAAACAAGTTCACTGGAAGAAAGATAATCTCTCTAATAAACGATGCTGGAAACACTGACTTTCCACATGTTGAAGACTAAAACTAGGCCCAGGTCTATCACCATGTGCTAAACTAAAGTCTAAATGGATCAAGGAATAAATATAAAACAGAAACACTAAATCTACTGGAAGAGAAAATAGGTAGAAGTCTTGAAGACATAAGTATAGGCAGAGACTTCATGACCAGTAAGGTTTTTCTAAGTGTATATTAGAGTTTCTATGTTCCTACTGAATGCAGCTTTAGAAATTCTCACATAGAACCCAAGGGCAGCTGAAAGTTAAGTGGCATTCTGAATATTTACTATTAAATGACAGAAATATCAACAGGTCTAGAAGTTGTTCATTTATAAGTGTTATTTTTGTGTTAGGTAACTGGAATCTTTTTTTTGTTGTTGTTCAGAAAAATAGAAATGGAGATTAAAAATGGCAGAGTAAAGATGGAAGCAAAATATAGCCTCTCAGGAACTGGGATGCAAGACACCTAAAAACCAACAATTTGGTGAAGGAAATAGGAAGATCTCTGTGAATTGGGAGGGAGCTGACAGGAAAAACTAGAAACTACAGAGAAACTGGAGAAATTAAACACAACACAGAGAAACAATGAAGCAGTCTAGGGTACTAACCCTAGGTCCCAGGGAGGGGAACTTGACCTTGTTAACACAAAGTAAACTTCCCTGGGTGGGAAGCTCCCGGGAGACACAATGGACCAGGCTAGTAGTGCTACACACATACACTCCCAAGTGCACAGCAAAATCGAAAACAGTGTAGGGTTTTACTCTGAAAGAAACCAGCCATTTGGGGAAAGGGTTAATTGTTTAAGACTAACCTGAAGAATAAAGACTAACTACACGGCAGGGTTTCTGGGGTCACCCTATTGTGGTAACCAGATGGGACACAGCCACATGGTCATGGAGAGGGTGCAGGCTAGACATACACCCTCTAAGCAGTTTGAGCCCAAACTGGAAGAACATGGGGATCTTACCCTCCACAGCGAGAAACTGGGCCACCATGGGTTTTGGAGGGAGCTGGGTCTGAGAATGCTGGGATTAAGTCCAGCAGATGTGCTGACACCAGCCCATTGTCCCCTGCCTACATCCAGCTTAGAACTAAGTGGTTTGCTTACTTTTTCCTTTTGCAATATGATCAGGGATCCAACTCAGCTTGGACAGCTGTCATAGTCTCGGGTACATGGACAAAGAGGTTTCTGGAGTGCAGTGGGGCATCTCACAAACTCATGAGCCAAAAGCTAGGTAGAGAAAAAGGTGACTTATGGTACACAGAGTGACACAGAAACTAGGAATGGCTGGAATGAACACAACCCTAGGTAGGACATCATTGACTAACAATGCTGAGCAGGAAAGATGGGGCAGGATTCAGCATTCATACCCAAAAATGTGAGTGTGGAAACAAATAGGACTTAGTAGGCTAGGGACTTCCTATCTCTCCCCCATACCTGGTGGATTCCAATGCTATAGATCTTAGAAAGAAACTAGTCATTTAAAAAGATGAAGAAATATTTTGGATCTCTAATCTACCAAGAGTCCCTAAGGATAAAACTGATACCTAATTTTCCATATATAAGGGATGAGGTTATCTGAGCAAATTGGAGGGTTTAGGGACTTCTTTTAGGGAGGCAAGTCATTTCCCAGATGAGGGGACAGCATATATAGTTGCTTGGGGACAAGACACCTGCAGAATTTTCAAGTCAGCCTCTGTGGCTGAACCTATGCATGTTCAGACTCAAAAGGAGGTTGGAGATGTATATGTTAATATCATGGAAGTTCTTCCAAGCCAATGTAATGTCATTGAAAAGTTTTAAATCAGGAGTGTGGCTAATCGTATTTAGGTTTTATTTATTTTGTGTGTGTGGGGGTAGCAGAAATTGAACTCAGGACCTTGCACTTGCCAGACAGACCCTGTGCCACTGAGATATCCCTGGACCCTATATTTAGGTGTTAGAATATCATATTTAGGTTTAGGTATCATAATTATGCTTTATTTATTTATTTTTACCTTACAGATATCAGCGTATTCTGAGATCCGCGCCATGGTGGAACTTGGAGCGCTGGGAAAACAGGCAGCCAGCACACCGCTCTGGTAAGTGGCTGTGGCCTCCCAAGCTGCAGCCATCCCAGAGAGCTGAGCATCTCTTGTGAGCTTGACTATATGCAATATAGCAAAGAAGGGGGATTCTCTTCTGCCATCTCTTTGAAGGCAAATATTTTTATCTCTGTTTTGATCAATGGTATTGCTCTGTTCAATATTCTGTTTTTATAATTTCAGTATTTCCTTTGATATTGCTCTACCTGATTGAAGGAACAACTATTGTGAAGAAAATCAGATATACTATTGTCCTGGTAACCTGCTGTGAGGTTTTGTACCAATTTCACTGCACTGCCTCAGTTGGCTATGTCCTGTCTTGTCCTGCTGTATTTTACTACCTTCAAAATAAATAAATAACATAACATAACATAAAAAATAATAATAAATAAGAAAAAATTAAAAAAGTAAATAACAATAACAAAACAAATCAGTAAGGTACTGAGCAACCTGAAACATGATATAACTAAACAGATAATGGACTTAAAAAGCAAAAGGAGGAAAAGAAAGTGCTCTAAAGGATATAACTGCATGTATATTTAAGTGTGTAGGATTGATAACCATATTGCTAAGTTTTTGTTGGATTGGTGAACAGAACTATTTTCAGCCTCACTGTTTGAATGTCCACTTTGTATGCTTTAATTTTGTAACTTGAACAACTACATCCAAGAAGACAATAGGTAATGTATCAACTAGTGATTTCTTACTGTTTTTTTTTTTGAAATTCTGTATTGTTTCTACCCTTTTTTCTGTTTTGCTTCCCCCCCCTTTAAATAAAAAAAAAGAAAAGAAAAAAGATAAAGATAACAAAGAAACCACATTTAGTTTTTCAAGTCTGCATGGGCGTGGAGAGTGAAAGAACTGGAAGGAAGCCTGAAAATAGTGAGGTCAGCCAAGAGGCTACTACAGTCATCCAAGCAAAAGATGATTCTGGTCAGTATTGGGGTGTAGAAAATGTGAGAAAAAACCAGCAGACAGCATAGAACTACGTAAGAGGACAAACTAATAGAACTTGGTGACTGAATGTGGGAGATTGAGAGAGGGGAAGGCAAAGACAATGCTTAAGATTCTGGCTTATGCAGCTGAGTTTATGTCCATTCATTGAAAAAGAGACACCCGAGGAGGTTTTCAGGGATGGGGAGATAACCTGGAGATATATGACTGGTGTTTAGACTGGGGATGTTAACTCAGTGGTAGAGGCTTGTCTAGCACGTGTGAGGCCCTGGGTTTGATATCTAGAGCCACAAACAAACAAACAAAAATCAAGAAATTGATTTCCTTGTTCTTATATGAAAAACAATAACAGGCAGCATATTCTGAGTCTCTAATCAGTTGCACTAATAAAGCCCATAAGAGTTCAGAGAAACAAAAGTGGACCTTTGACCAAGGGATGGATAGTGGTAGAAATCAAGGTATGCAACAGTGAGATAGGATTTTATGCCTGGACTTTTGGATACATGGAGATGGAAGAGAGGAGGAGCATTCTAGAAGGGAAATTGTGTTAATTGTGGGACAAAAGTAGGAAGGAATAAGGTATTTTGAAGGAACTGTGGGTGGTTCCATTGGTTTGCAGCTTAACATAATGTAAGCAGTGGAGAGGAATCCTGAGGAGTACTGGGACTCTGTTGGAGTGTTTTTTGCATCACTGGGGATCAAACCCAGAGCCTTGCAAGTGCTCTGTGTGCGAGCTACATATTCAGCCCAGTACACCCTTTTAAATTTAAGGCCAACATTGCATAGAAATTATCTGGCAACATCATTAAAATATTATGGTAAAAAAATGCTATACTCCAATATGCTTAGGTATTTTTTTTTATCAGAAGAACAAAAAGGAGTAGTTTTTTTTTTGTTTTGTTTTTTGTACCAGGGATCAAATTCATGACCTTGTGCTTTCTAGGCAAGCACTTTTGCCACTGAGCTAAATCCCCAGCCCAAGAGTAGGAATTTAAAAGGTAATTATATAAGGGCCTGTAGCTGAGTCATGTAACTAGAGTCAGTAGAAATCTCAATAAAGAAGCAAAGTCAGCTGACTTCAAACGCTTCTTGCTTCTTCCACATCTCTCCCTAATACTTATTTTTATTTTTAATTTTTAATTACTTTAATATCTTCCCTTCTTTTTTGGGCAGGAATAATGCCCAGGCACAAACTAGCATATTGGTTATACTTGTAGTTTAGGAAATAAAAGTCTAGTCATAATCTTAATATCCTTGCTTTTCTTCATCTTTAATATACTTCACAGGCAAAGCATGGTCTTGTCTCATGGGCACCGCTGGGCACCCATTAGACATGTGGCATCTCAGCCCCACAGACCCAAACCAGAATCTATATTTGGTAAGTTGCCCGGGTGATTCATATGCACATTTCAGTTTAGGAAGCACTGTACTAGATGGTACAAAAATAGAGATCATTCCTGAGAATCTTCAATGCAGGATAACAAAAATACACTTTTAAGAAGAGAACATAATTGTAAAAGCTTCTCATCATTAAATGTCAAATGAGGCATCAGGTCCTTTATTTCTTTTTCCTTGAGTTTGATACCCTCACTTGCTTGAAAGTTGACTAAGTTCTTGACATCAATCACCTCTCCTAAGAAAGATGAAAAATGACTAACAGAAATATTCTGGGGCAATTTATGAAACACTATCATAGTGCTTATGCATATCATCACTAACAACTGAGGCTAGAAAGACAGGATATTGAATTGGAGGAGTTCAATCTGAGAATGCAAGAGAAAATGGGAACCAGGACACAAGTGAGAAGCTGGCCCAGTGATTCCTTTTCTTTTCTAGCAAAACATAAGGCGGTACATATGGGCATGGATGAGTAGAGGCAGGAAAATGAGGACATTCTTACCTAACTCTCATCTATTTTCTGTGTGAAATCTGAGGTGATGTTGTCAGCTCAGAGTTGAGGTGAGGAGGTATTCGAAATTAAATGGAAAAGCTATACAATTGTCTCTGAGAGTAAGAAAGCTAATTTACTTCAAAAATGTAAGAGACTTTCCTTGGCAGTGTTAAGGGCTGACTTCAAGTTGTGACTATTATGTGAAGTGACTTCAATTAGCATGATTTTGTGTTTTTCTTCAGCAATCTTAAGCTGTACAAGGTGAAATGTGGTAAGGAGTGGGTTGTATTTCTGCTGTGCAAATTTGATAGGAGTTCTGAGTGTTTGTAAGATATTATGATGTTAAGGTTATAATTTATTTTATTTTATTTTGAAAAGAGCAAAACCAAATGCGAAAGAAAACTAAACAGGATCATTCAAAACAAAAGGATGGACATAGCACATGATTAAAACCACAATACAAGGTGATCTACAATGGTTACATGATGTCTCTTGTTATCTTCAATAGAATTGTCTAAATCATCAGGCATAGTAAAATTGAACATAGCAGTACAGAACAGTATCAATAAAAACAAAACATTGGCGACATTATAGGACTTCAAAAGCAGGTAATAGTCAAACCACAGTGGGTATCCTACTGAATCTTATCGTCTTCAGAGTAGTTGCCTATACTTTCAGACTTGATACTATCAAACATAATAGATTCAAATAAAATCAGTCAAGACAAGACAGCAATCTAACAAACCAGATTCAAATAAGATCAGTCATAATAAGACAGTGTAAATAATACAGGGCTTCAGATTAAGTTAATAGGAAATTAAGGATGGTTAGCATAGTATATCCTGCTATTTTTGGAATAACTGTCTGTGCCCTCAAATCTGGTACAAGTAGACAGACTGGAACAGAATATAACCAAACTAAATAGAGTGATGAAAACAATGTGGGTTTTAAATCATGATACACTTTTAACAATGTCCTCTGCCTTCCTTTTTTAGACAATTCCTCCCCTTTCTCTTTCACAGTGTGCATTGTACATTTTGGATCCCACTAACTCCTTTAGTTTTTAGATTAGGGAGGCAACCTGCTGTTTACCTAAGTGGTTCCGAACTTTTTACCTCTGAGCTTGATCTTAAGTTGTATTCCTTTACCTACAAAAGCCTCAAGGTTTTCCTTCCTTATAGCTGAGTAGTTCTCCACTGCACAAAAGTGTCATGTCTTTTCCATCTATCTACAGCTGCTGGACGAGCTACCCCTATTTCTCTCTGACTCCCTGTCACATAGAGCATTATTTTCTCGTCTTTGACTTTCAGTCCATAAATCCTCTTTCAGGTTGATTATATTTCTTATACAGAGCATCTCGATGGACCCTATCTCCTGATCTACTCTGCCTGTGTTTCTTTTTGTTAGTGTATCAAGGCCATCTATGTTAGAGATTATAACCAACCTTTTCTGCCTCATCTCTGCTATGCTATTTTTCTGCCATTGGTCTAATTTTCCCTTCATTCCATCTTCTGCCCTGTTCATTGAGGCCTCTCTGCCACTGTTCCTGAAACCCTGGTGTTTTTTTCTCTTTCATTAGAATGTCCTTCAGTATTTTTTGTAGGGTTGGATTGGTGGTCACAAACTCCCCCAGTTCCTCTTTGTCATGGAAGCACCTTGTTTCTCCATTAATTCTGAGAGATAGTTTTGCAGGGTGCATCAACCTGGGTTGGAGGTTATTTTCTTTCAGGGCTTGGAATACTTCACTCCAAGCTCTTCTTGATTTGATGGTTTGTGTGGAGAAGTCTGTCGTGATTTTGATGTTTTTTTCTTTATAGGTGATCTGTTTTTTTTCTCTGACAGCTTTTAATATTCTGTTCTTGTGTTGAATTTCTGGGAACTTGATTATTATATATCTGGGTGTAGATCTGTTTTGGTTGTAACTGGCTGGAGTTCTGTATGCCTCATATACCTAAGTATCATTTCCTTTTCCTATGCTTGGGAAGTTTTCCTTAATTATTTCTTTGAATAGCTTTTATACTTTATTTTTGTTTACTCCTGCTTCTTCACTTTTCACATTTTTATTCTTAAGTTATAGATCCTCTTGTCATCTTCTAGTCTTTGTATTGTTACTTTTTGGTTCCTTGTTATTTTTAAGAGTTCTTTCCTTTTTGTGATTACACGTTGCAAACCTGTCTTCAAGTTTTGACAGTCTATCTTTAGTTTCTTTCAAGCAGTTTTGCAAGCTTTCAATGGAGTTTTTAATTTCCTGGTAATCTCTTTGAATCTGTTTCATGTATTCTAGATTTTTTAAAAATATTCTTCATTGAAGGTTTCCCTCCTTTTTCTGTGCTCCTCCATTCTTCCATCTGTGTCTTCTTGAGAGGTGCTTAGCATTTCTTTTATTAAACTTCTTATATCTTGCTTTACTTGTCTTAGTATTTCTGTTTTGAGTTCTTCTCTTATGTCACAAAGGTATTTCTTTATGTCAGCTGATGCTGCTTCCAATACTCAGGTTTGCTGCCCTCGATCTCTTCTGTATTTACCTCTTCTGGACCCATATTTTTTGGGTTGGCGACTGGAGACATTTTTTTGTTTCTTTCTCCTGTCATGTTTCTGGTTTCTTCCAGACAAGTGTATAGTGGAGGTCCCAGACCCTTTCTGTATTGGTTATGATTACTCTAAAAGCATGCTGGCTAAGGATTGCTGCCCTCTCCAGTTTGCTGTTGATCACTGAGGTACAAACAGGGGCGGTACAGGCTGGCCCCTCCCCTCCAAACCAGTCAACCACCAGGGGTCTTCACCATGTTAGTGTGTGCTGCATGGGTGGAACTTCTTTGGGACAGCTTCAGGGGCAACTTCATCCCTGGCTATTGGGTCCTGCACAGGGGCATGACCCAGTCCAAGCAGTTCCCACCAATCTGCTCTGTGCCAGGAGCTGTCAACTGAAATTGCTATGATTCAGGGTTCAGACCCATCCTGCCCAATTCCAAAATGTCACCCAGCCAGTCACCCCTTTCTGTGGGAGGACCAGATTCTGAGCACTCACCATGAGCCAGTGCAGATCTTCAAGCCAGCTCCATTCTCCATTGTGATGCGTCCTCTGCTGAGGCCCTCTGGCTAAGCGTGACCACGAGTTGTCAGATGCCAGCAGCAGTGCCTAACACACTGTGGGACTAGCTCTGGGGAGAGCACAATTGGCTCCAGCCTTCTGGCCACATTTTTCTTTTTTTCTTCTTTTTTTTTTTCCTTAGTTACTTCCTGGGTTGTGAGAATCCCTCTCCTTTCATCTGGTTTTCTCCATGGCATTAAATTCTAGCCTTTGAGCTGTTTCTCTCAGAGAGGCTCTTTACCTTGCTACTTATTGATCTGCCATCTTTGAATAGCTCTTAAGGTTATAATTTAATTTAAGGAAGCAAAGAAGGCATTGAGAGCCTAGTGGTGAGGGGATATTGAATAGTGAAAGAATTGTAGGTTGAGAGATAAGAAGGTCTTCATGTGAAGAGAAGATAGAGTTGGATTCTACACTGTTCTGCTTTGGCACACATTACAGTAGCATCAGTGCATTATATTCATTTGGTAAATGGAATAATGTCACAGCAATGTAGAAGGCTTGTTGGCTCATACCTACTTTTCCAAATCCAAAAAAGTAGAATTTTCAGCTTGAGTAAGAAAAAAAAATCATGGGTTGGCTCTAGCAGAGACACTTACTGTTTTACTTAAAAACCAAGCCAAACCAAACCAAACTAAAAAACAAGACAAATGCCAGTGATGCAGGATGGGAACCAGGTCCATCAGTTCAGAGATCTTCCATCTGCCTTATCTCAGTGGTGAGCAGTTTTTTAGCCCTTTTTATAGGATGTGTGTGCATATGCATTTTTAGTAGTTTCCAGTCACTGAGCCATTTGCCTGGGCTGTCCAACTCTCCTTAGTATCATTTATAGCAATTAGATAGTATCAATTACAGTTTTGGTTTCCAAAGTGGCACAGATTTTGAGTGTACTTCCAAAATTAAGTTCAGTTATGTTAGTGGGCAGTATGAAATGAGAGGGTTTTTTCCCCCAGGAATTGCTACATGGTGGTATATTAAGTGCATAGTAAGTGAACCGGGAGATTGTATGTGACAGAGATTTTGGAGATGATAAAGAAACAGAGGATAAAGTCATTACTGTGCAAATGGTAGTTAAAGTAAAAGGGAGGTAAAGATGATTAAAGTTAAACAGGTCAAGAAACAGGAAGTAATGGATGACCTAAATAAGGGGGATTCTTTTTTTTTTGTTTGTTTATTTAAAGAAAAACAAAAGCGTGTAAAGGGTAGAGGTAATACAGAATTTCAAAAAAAAAGGTAAACAATAAGAAATCACTCGTTAATAAATTACACACTGTTCTCTTAGAAATAGTTGTTCAAGTTACAAAATTAAAGCATACAAAGTAGATCGTCAAACAGTGAGAGTGTAAACGGCTACGCATGCATGAATCTCTGCATGTGTTTCTATCCTTTCTGTATTAGAGGGAAAAATAAAACATAGCAAGACAAAAAAAAAAAAACAAATTCCTATAAAAACATGAAACCAAAAACTTGTATATAACCACAGTACAAGGTGATCTACAATGATTGCTGTGATCAGGGGGATTCTTAATCTGGGATTTATGAGCCTTATTTTGAGAGAATTCAGGGATTCTTCGAGTTTGAATATGAGAATAAACAATTTTATTTTCACTAACCATTAATTTAAATTTATCATCATTTTCCTCAATCATTAATTTAAGTAACAAACCGTGGTAGTAATAGCAGAATTTGTAACTTTTGTTACTAATATAAATCCCTGACATTTCCACATCACAGAGATATTGTTGTAAATATATTGAAAAGTTGTGCATGTTCCTCACCATTTGACAGCATGACTTGCTACTAGAACTTGTTAAATGCTTTAATAGTACTAAAAATTTATAGCTTAAATGTTTTATTAAGTATATTGAATATAATTAGCTTCTTTGCAATTGTATTTTATGTATGTTAAAATATAATCAGAAATGATAGACTTCTGTAGGAGTTTATGGCACAGTAAAGTCAAAAGCTCTTTATTTATAAGGAAATTGCTGAGAATAAAAACAGGAGTAGTGGGGAAGGAAGGCAATGAGCCCAGTGCTATTTCCTGTAAAAAATTGTATCCTATTTATATAAAATATATAATTAATCTTTCTTTTATAAAATATTCTTATAACAAGCAAAATATATTCATAGATCATAGAATTTCCTTCTGCATTTTGTTTTTCAACATCTTTTTCCTTTATCTCCTCCTCACCATCATCATTAACATTTACTGAGTGTCCTGGATTGCATTAGGTACTTTATATGCACCTAATTATCTGTATTAATTTCAGAGTGAGAAATGGCCATAGAGATTCATTTAGTTCAACTCTCCATTTTATATATGGAGACTCTAATATTAAGTGCAGTTAATTTATTTTTCAGCAAGTTTGTGGTATAACAGGGATTACAACTAAACACAAAAAAATACTGTACACTATTGTAAGGAATGTAGTGGATTCATCAGGGAAAATATTTTCTCCCTGGTTACTGCTAGAGAATATTTCCAAGAGGATATATAGCAATGTCAATTCTCAAATTATATGCCATTACAAAAATTAGATATTATCAATTTTGTTAATTTTTGCTAGTCTAAGAAATAGCAATGGTTTTGTATTGTGTTTTATTTTGCATTTTTATGATTATTGGTAAGATTAAATATCTTTTCATATGTTATTAGGCATTTAAATTTCATTTTCTCTTCTATGAATCACCTATATGCTTATTTGCCTATTTATTCTTGCTATCTTTCTTTTCAATGAACAAGTAATTTTTTTCTTGTTCTATGGTCCTGGGGATGGAACCCAGGTCTCAGGTGTACTGGGTAAGGGTTTGCCCACTGAGCTAAACCCCCAGCTTGCTTGTTTATTGATTGACTGATTGAAACATGGTCTTGCTATGTAGTCTAGACCAGCCTTGAAGTAACTATGTACCCCAGGCTGGCCTTGAACTCTCAGTCCTTTTGCCTCCATCTCTAGCATAGCTGAGGTTATGAGTCTGCAGCACTGTTCTTGGTCCATTCAAGGATTTTTTTTTTAATATTAGAGATATAAGTTATTTGTTTTAGAACCTTTTTCTTTGGCCTTATTTGACTTTCTTAATTTTTCTCTTAAAATTTCCTCTCAACTATCCCTCCAATTTATTGTTCTTTTGTTTTATTTTTTGAGACAGGGTCTCACTATGTAGTTCAGGCTGGCCTTGAACTCACTGTGTAGCCTGCACTGGCCTTGAACTTGCAGCGGTCCTCTTACCTCAACCTCCAGAGTGCTGAGATTACAGGTGTGCACCACTACATTCAGCTCAATTCATTAGTCTTAGGGCTTCTTAAGAGTATAGTATTCCCAGGTATTGTTGAACCCAGAAAGTGGCAACCCTAGTCTACATTTTCTAAAGGCTGTTTTGAAGGTGGTATTACTTCATGAGTCAGGATTTAGTCTTCCTTTTTGTATTTATTTCATTATGATACTAAAAAGGCTGCCTTCAGTAGATATAACAGAAGGCCTTAACGTTTTTCTGAAGTGCATAGTGACATCCATAATACTTACTGTCATTTGGTAGTTGGGTCATTAGTTCCTCAAGTTCTTCATCTTTAATTCTAATTCCTATATTTTCTGTTTTTTCTTTTTTTAAATTTTATTTAAAGAAAAAAGCAGAAAGAGGGTACAAATAACATATAATTTCAAAAAACAAACAGTAACAAATCACTAGTTGATAATTACATATTATCCTCTTACAAATAATTGTTCAAGTTACAAAAGTAAAGCATACAAAAATGGACATTCAAACAGTGAAACTGAAAACAGTTCTGTTCACCTGTCTAACAAAACTTAGTAATATGGTTACAATCCTGCACACTTAAACATACATGCAGTTATATCCTTTAGAGTACTTTCTTTTCCCCTCTTTTTTTACAATAGCAATTACATACTTTGGGTCTTATTACTCATACATTTCTTATTACTTTTTACATCCTTGTCTTGTGCCTGATTTCAAGGTAAAGGCTTTCAGTTTTTGGCCATTTAATATGACACTGGCTGTTGGTTTGTTGTAGATGGCCTTTATCATATTGAGGTAAAGACCATCTATTCCAATTCTCTGTAAGGTTCTTATCATGAATGGGTATCTAATTCCTGTATTTTCCAAAAGAGATTCCATTTTTTTGACTTTGACCCGTGGTCCTTAGAAAAGAAGGATATGTAATAATATGAGTATTGATCTTTAAGAATGAAAAATGCTAATCATATCATATATCAAAAATCCAAAGATAAAGCACAAGAGCATAAAAGAACTACTAATGTGTTTGTGTGTTTCTAGATTTAGATATGATTGTTGACATTAGGAAAAAACAGAGAAAGATATAATGAATTGTTAACAATATTTGTCTCTATGGGAAGGGATTAGATTGGTTGGGAGGTCAGAGACTTTCGCTTATCAGTTTTTTTAGATATTTTGATGGGATAGTTTTCTTTTTTTTTCTTTTGGTACTGGGAATCAAACTTGCGATCTCCCACGCTTGCCATGTAAGGTGCTTATACTGCTGAGCTAAATCCCCGGCCCTGGATAGTTTTCTTATGGTGTTTTAAAATATATTTTTCTAATTAAAAACTGAAAAGGTAATTATTATTTTTTTAAAAAATTAATTTTATTGGTATACTTTTGACAGACATAATGATCACATTCATCATAGGGAATCTGTACCTGGGTATATTATACCTTAGTTCTTTGTTTTCTCCATTGGCCTCCCTAGTCTTTGATCCTTCTTCCCCTCGCCCATTGCAAAACATTGTTTCTATTGTTTTCTTTCCATTCTTTTTTATTAAAAAAAGAAATTATTCATACAGAGATTGCATGGGAAGTGGAAGTAAACTGATCCAGGAGGTTCTGTTTGTTTTCCATGGGAAGTCGTTAGATAGGAGTAAGCAAGTGTAATGACTCATGCTGAACTATAACCATTTTATACAAGTTGAGCCAGAAATCAGTATTAAACTTTCTGCAGTAATATGAAGCTTTACTTTTAATTCCCAAAAGTCAGTGAACCTAAAGAAGACTAATTAAAAACTTAAAACAATGAATCAATAACTGGGCAGGCAGTAGAGTTGGAACATCTAAAAGAAAATGCTAATACAAGAATTTTTTACTTGTTCGTTCACCATGCTTCTCACTTACCATCAAGGCCCCTCACACTTTTTTAAAAAAATTTTTTTGTTTAAAGGAATAAAACAGAAAAAGAGAAATATTACAGAATTTCAAAAAAAAACAAACATTAAGAAATCACTAGTTGATAAATTACATATTGCTCTTTTAGAAATAGTTGTTCAAGTTACAAAATTAAAGCACACAAAGTGGACACTCAAGCAGTGAGACTGCAAACAGATCTGTTCAACAGTCAAACAAGAACTAAGAAATATGGGTAACAATCCTGCACACATAAATATACATGCAGTTATATCTTTTATAGCACTTCCTATTTTCTCTTTTTTACAATAGCAATTATACATTTTTTTTAATTTAAAGAGGAAAAAAACAGGAAAAAGGTAGAAATATTACAGAATTTCAAAAAAAGAAGATAAACAGTAAGAAATCACTAGTTGATACATTACATATTGTTCTTTTAGAAATAGTTATTCAAGTTACAGAATTAAAGCACACAAAGTGGACACTAAAGCAGTGAGAGTGCAAACCGATCTGTTCAGCAATCCAACAAGAACCTAGAAATATGGTCATCAATCCCACATATCTAAACTTACATGCAGCTATATCTTTTATAGCACTTCCTATTTCCTTTTTTTACAATAGCAATTATACATTTTTGAAATTTTATTTAAAGAAAAGAAAAAAAAAACAGAGAAAAGGGTAGCAACAATACAGAATTCTAAAAGAAAGAAAGAAAAAGGAGAATGAGAAAAAGCCCCACTAAGAAATCAGTAATTTATAAATTATGTAGTCATCCTGGATATAGTTGTTCAAGTTACAAAGTTAAAGGGTACATAGTAAATATTCAAACAGTCAGACTACAAACAGTTCTGCTCAAAGATCCAACAAAGATTCAACAGTATGGTCATCTATTTTACACACTCAAACATACCTGCAGTTATATCCCTTAGAGCACTTTCTTTTCCTCTCTTTTTTATAATAGCAATTAAACATTTTGGTTTTATTACTCTTATAGTTCTTATTTACTTTTTACACTAGAGACACAATATGATATTTGTAAATATGATCCTTATTTATTTCACTAATGAGGATAGTCTCAAGTTGTCTCCATTTGCCTATGAAGGCCTCAAGATCATCCTTTTTTATAGCTGAATAATATTCCATTGTATAAAAATGCCACATCTTTTTCATCCACTCTGCAGTTGTTGGGCATCTTGGTTATTTCCAGGATTTAGCTATCACAAGTTGTGCAGCTATGAACATGGGTGCACATATATCACTGTGATATGAACCTTTCAGTTCTTTGGGGAAAATACCCAGGAGGGGGATAGCTGGATTGAATGGGGGCTTCCAATCCTAGTCTTCTGAGAATTCTCCATATGGATTTCCATATACTGGCTCGACTTTGCCATGTTATGTTCCAGTT